>ML291583.1:31119-150830 GCA_005239495.1 Nicotiana undulata
GACATTACCAAAAATTCAAAATGACCATAACGAGTCCTGAAGGCGGTCTTAGGAATATCCTGCTCTCTGATCTTCAACTGATGATACCCAGACCGTAAATCAATTTTGGAGAAGAACCTCGCACCTGGCAATTGATCGAACAAATCATCTATTCGAGGCAACGGATACTTGTTTTTGATAGTGACTTTGTTGAGCTACCGATAATCGATACACATCCGAAGCGACCCATCCTTCTTTCTGACGAAAAGAACCGAAGTGCCCCACGACGACTCACTCGGCTGAATGAACCCCTTTTCTAATAAATCCTTCAATTGTTCCTTTAACTCCCTCAACTCTGCTGGCGCCATTCTGTATGGTGGAAAAGATATTGGCTGCGTATCTGGTAGTACATCAATCCCGAAATAGATCTCTCTATCTGGCGGAATCCCTGGAATCTCGTCCGGAAATACTTCAAGAAACTCATTCACAACAGGCACGGACTCGAGAGCAGGCACCTCTCAGGTGGTGTCTCAACCCGGACCAAATGATAGACACACCCCTTTTTAATCATCTTTGAGGCCTTACGGTAGGAAATAAACCTACCCTTCGACACCATACCATTTCCTTTTCACTGTATAACCGGCTCATTAGGAAACTCTAGCCTCATGATTCTAGTTTGGCAGTCGAGTTTAGCGAAGCACGAATAAAGCAAGCCCATTCCCATAATAATATCAAAATCTACCATCCCAAGCTCAATAAGGTCGGCCGTGGTAACGTGACCACATACCATAACAACACAATTCCTATTGACTCGCGCGGCTGTAATAGAATCACCAACCGGAATCGATACAGAGAACGACTCATGAAGTTGTTCGGATTCTATCCCAAAACTTGAAGCAATAAATGGGGTAACATAAGACAAGGAGGACCCCGGATCAATAAGAGCGTAACAATCAAGTGCTTGAACAGTCAGAATACCTATAACAACGTGTGGAGAAGCCTCCGCATTCTGGCGACCACTCAAAGCATAGAACTGGCTAGCTCCACCTCTACCTCGAGTTCCACCCCGAATTGCACCACGCCCCGCTAGAGCTGGAGGACGCCCTGAAGATGTGGCGACTGAAGAGCCGGATGACTGAGCAAAACTCCTACACCTGCCCTGATTAGGCGCACGACAATCCTGCTGAATATGACCTCTCACTCCACACCCGTGGAATACCGGGAGATCCAGATAACAAGACTCAGTATGGAACCTCCCAGACTTAAGGCACGAAGTCCTCCCCTACTGCTGGAACCTCCCTCCTGGGCGACCTAACTGATGAGGTCTCCTACTGTCTGATCCTGGTCTCCAGCGACTGCTCTGCTGGAAACGATGCAGTGATGGTGGTGCACTGGCTGAGGACTGTGCATAGGACTGGGATGGCCCTGATGACCCTCTCCCATGAACTGGTCTCCCTCCTCCAACTGAACTCCCCCAGTGGCCCGTTGACCGGGCCCTGCTGTTACTCTCTCTCTCTGACCTTATCTTCAATTTCCTAGCCTTTGTAGCCTGGGTGAATCCCACAAATATCCCATAATTCATGTTTGAGTGCAAGGCAGCTGTAGCAGCTTCATTCACAACCAAGGGACTAAGGCCCTAAACGAAACATCGAACCCTTGCATCCATAGTCGACACCAAGTGAGGAGCATATTTAGACAACCGCATGAACTCCATGTGGTACTCCCACACACTCATATTACCCTGCTTGAGGACTTCAAAGTCTGTAGCACGGGCTTCCACAGTCTTGGCAGGCAAGAAGTGATCCATGAAAGCATCCACGAACTCGTCCCATCTAGCCGGAGGACTTCCCTCCCCATGGGAACCCTCCCACATCTCGAACAAGGAATATGATGCTCCCCTAAGCCTATACGAAGCTAACTCAACCCCCTCTGTCTCTGTAGCCTTCATCACCTGAAGGGTCTTGTACATCTCATCAAGAAAATCCTGTGGATCGGCCTCTGGATCTGTACCTGAGAACTCTGGAGAGGCCAACCGCAGAAATTGGTTGACTCTGGAGCCGGCAGAATCTCCTTGTCCGCTGGAGGACGCAGGGGTAGCATGAGATATTTGGGCCTGAGCGGCCACCAGCTGAGTCAACATATGAATAGCTCCTCTGAGGTCCCCATCGGACGTACCGGGACCGGAAGCTGGAACTGTAGAGGGATCAGAAATATCAGCGGGAGGGATTGCAGCACCCTCCACCGCCGTAGGAACAGGAACGCTTTGATCCGGAATAGAAGGGTCAGATAGATTCAAGGTCGGGGAGACACTCTCACCCTCACGATCTAGTACAGAATTCACATTCACCGCCGGGGTGGCATTGGCCTTAAGGCCGAGTCGAGCTCTCTTCTTTGGTGCCATTATTGAAAATTTCGGAACAAAGCACGAATTAGGCAAGGACATTTTCACTTTCCGGTTCACTGCACGATATAGAATAACAATGAAAGGGTAATTTCCTAAATGTCCATGTAGCCCCCTAATTATAGATGTGGTCGACAACACACCGATAAGAAGGGCTCTACTACACACGGCTCTGAGACATCCTAGGACTCTTTTAAAAACCTTAGGCTTTGATACCAAGTTTTTCACGCCCAAAAATCGTGGGACGAGACCGGCGCCTAACCGGGTGAACACAGTCAAGCAGACCTGGATTGCCTTTCCTGCCCAACGTATTACCCCGCGTTCATAGCATACATTATTTCATGTGAGTTAGTCGATTTTAGTTTCAAAGTACATTTTACAACATATCTCAATTTTGTTTCTTCTTTTAACAGTTCAACGACTGATATTCAAACATACATAATACATACATAAATTTCCAACATGATCCGCGGTTTTGTGTACGTACCGTTACTACCCAAAAATACATACATACACCCAAATCATGTCTACGGAGCCTCTACGAATACTAGGGATTTTACATAACTTGTCGGTAACAAGGCCCCGACTATACCTTTACAACATAATCGAAAAAAGGTGGTATGATCCACACATGGCCACGAGGAGGAGAGGGGCTCACCACAACTGCTGCAGAGATGAAGAGGAGGTACCACTAACAGCGGTCTGAGCTACCTGCTATGGAACCACCTACATCCATATAAAAGATGTAGCGCCCCCGGCAAAAGGGACGTTAGTACTGTGGAATAGTACTAGTATGTATGAACAAACTTTATCCCAAGTACAATCAACCAATATACAGATAAGAAAAAGGACAGCAATAGGACCAACAATCAAAACACACGGAAAGAGACAATCAAAGTCAACAATTTTACAATCTCTCATTCTTCCCTTTTCAACACCACCACATTCACGAGTTTCATCAATTTCATATCAATAGTGATAAAGATCACTTTTCCACCCTTATTACCTCGGCCACCCTTATTACCTCGACCACCCTTATCACCATAACCCACACCTTATTACTTCGTGTTGCGGCGCGCAACCCAACCCCGCCTGACAATTTTTTTTTCAACCTTATCACCACAACCCACACCTTATTACTTCGTGTTGCAGCGCGCAACCCAACCTCGCTTGACAATTTATATTTCAAAAACAGCACCACTCATCACAACAACAACAACAACAAAAAATTTCATTATAAGAACTTTCCTTTCAAGGATTCCAAATTCACATTTAGCAATTCGTTTACTTGGGCTCAAGGCACCCCAAACTTTCATCAATTTATGCACAACGTGTTTCCATAACCGTTCAACTTATTTACAATGCTTCATATCATTAACTTTAAACAAATACCATCTTTGCACATAATAAAGTAGGCAAGCCAAGTCACCATTCAAAATCTCATCTAACACAGTTGGGGTAGCAATCAACTAGACGGTCAATTCACATATTTCCATATAAGTATACATACAGTATGCTTATCACAACAAGAGGGATTTTACAAGGGTTAAAGTTATCCATACATACCTGGAGTCGAAATCCATTTTTAACCTTTACTCACAAATCACCGAACCGACTAGTACCGTCAATCTAGTTCACAATTAAACATATTCATCTCAGAATTGGAAGTCATGCATGCAATTCGGACTCTCTTAAACATTTTTCCAAACACTATGTGACCCCATAAGATTACCAACCCCGTCTTTGTTAAATTTACCCCAAACCACTCCCTCTTGCTAGATTAACACCATTACTAAACATGCATGCAAGGTCTAAGTTAGTATTTTCAAGAATCAATTCATGCTAATCCTCCCTTTGTCTAAAATCAGAAAATTAATGGAAAATGGGTTGGGAACCCTTACCTGCTCGAACAGGGAAGAAGGAGATTACTCGAAATATCAAGGCTGAGGGACTTTGAAAATCACTTTGGTGGAAGAACCACTTTCTCTCTCAAGAACTCCCATTTCCTTCTCTCTATTTTGTTCAGAAGACTTGTTAAAATGAAGGGGTGGGGTGTTTTAATGAACTGGGGGTCGGGTTTTGAAATTTGAAAAATTAAGATCCCGACATAGGAATGCGGTCAGGAATGCGATCGCATTCATGACATGCGGTCCGCAGAGACGACCACATAATGGCCCTCCAGGTGGGCCAAATATAAAAACACATTGAGCAGGTATGCGACCACTATGCGGTCTGCATACACGTTATGCGATCGCATAGTGCGTCGCATAACCTCCCTCACCAAAAACCAATGGGCAAGAATGCGACAACTATGCGGTCTGCAGAACCGAAATGCGATCGCATAATGGACCGCATAGTTGTCCTCAAATTGGGCAGTGGCCTGCCCAGGTATGCGACCATTATGCGATCCGCATACACGTTATGCGATCTCATAGTGCGTCGCATAACACCCAATTTCTGTAAAATGTATGCTTTCAAATTCCGGGGTACTTTTACACAATTAAGGTCCATTTTAAGAATTTCTACAGTTATAACAACTCGGGGACTTATTCGGGCATTATTTTAAACAAGAAATTTTACGGGTCCTTACACATGGGGTGTCCAAAATCTTGTGAAAATATTCTTCTTTAGAAAACCAACCCCACTCCGGGCCTCATTATTGGGCAAAGCCACGGCCTTCCTCAGCCTATTTTGAAGCGTAGTCCACCGCCACGAGTATGTAAGTGTTTCCACAAGAGCTCACAAATGGCCCCATAAAGTCAATACCCCATACATAAAAAATATCCACCTCTAGGATGGTATTAAGAGGCATCTCATCTCTATTGGATATGCCACCCATTTGTTGGCATTCATCACATCGCTTCACCAACTCACTAGCATCTTTGTATAAGGTAGGCCAAAATAAACCACAACTTAGCACTTTTGAAGCGGTCATTTCCCCTCCATGATGACCACCATAAGGTGAGGAGTGGCAAGACTCAAGAATCGATCCTTGTTCCTCTTCGAGCACACTTCGCCGGATGACACCATCATTGCAAATCTTGAATAAGTATGGTTCATCCCAATAAAAATACATGTTATCTCTCCTAAGGTTCTTCCTTTGGTTAGAAGAGAGCTCACAAGGAACAACACCGGTGACAATATAATTGGCAATGTCCCCGAACCATGGTATTTCTTGCATTGACACAGAAAGAAGTTGTTCATCAGGGAAACTATCATCAATTTCGAGCCCATCACATGGTCGACCTTGCTCCTCCAAGCGGGAAAGAGGGTCAGCCACTTGGTTTTCACTCCCTTTTCTATCAATAATCTCCAAGTCAAATTCTTGAAGAAACAACATCCACCGCATGAGTCTCTCTTTGGAATCATTTTTGGTCATGAGATACCAGAGTGTCGCATGGTCAATGTGAACTATGACCTTGGCACCCATAAGATAAGGACGAAATTTCTCCATCGCAAAGACTATTGCCAATAGCTCTTTCTCGGTGACAGTGTAGTTTATTTGGGCCGAGTTCATTATTTTGCTAGCATAATAGATGGGGTGAAATATTTTGTTCACCCTTTGGCCCAAAACCGACCCAGAGCCACATCACTAGAGTCACACATGAGCTCAAAAGGAGAGCTCCAATCGGGTACAGTGATAATTGGTTTGGAAGTGAGATCTTGCTTCAATAGCTCAAATGCCTTCATGCAATTGTCATCAAAGTTGAACTTGGCATCTTTCTCTAGCAATTTGCAAAGAGGATTCACCACCTTAGAGAAGTCCTTAATAAAACGCCGATAGAACCCGGCGTGGCCAAGGAAGCTCCGGACCCCCTTAACCGAAGTTGGAGGTGGAAATTTATAAATCACTTCAATATTGGCCTTGTCCACTTCAATTCCATTCCTCGAGATTTTGTGGCCCAACACTATCCCTTCTTCCACCATAAAATGGCATTTTTCCCAGTTTAATACTTGGTTGGTCTC
This sequence comes from Nicotiana undulata, assembly GCA_005239495.1. Lineage (NCBI taxonomy): Eukaryota > Viridiplantae > Streptophyta > Magnoliopsida > Solanales > Solanaceae > Nicotiana > Nicotiana undulata. The sequence goes on from ML291583.1 coordinate 37,466, forward strand.
TTCACACCGAGCGAGGACTTTGTCAAGATTGCTCAAACATTCATCAAAAGAATCCCCAACTACACTGAAGTCATCCATAAACACCTCGAGGAAGTCTTCGACCATATCGGTAAAGATCGCCATTATGCACCGCTGAAAAGTGGCGGGTGCATTGCAAAGACCAAAAGGCATTCGGGAGAAGGAAAATGTACCATAAGGACATGTGAAAGTGGTTTTCTCTTGATCCTCCGGGGCAATCAAGATTTGATTATAGCCTGAATACCCATCCATAAAATAGTAGAAAGCCCGACCTGCAAACCTATCTAACATTTGATCCAAGAAAGGCAAGGGGAAATGGTCCTTGCGAGTCACTTTGTTTAACTTGGGGTAATCCATACACACCCACCATCCCGTGACCGTTCTTGTTGGAATGAGTTCATTTTTGTCATTTTGGACCACTATCATGCCACCCTTTTTGGGAACATATTGGACCGGAGAAGTCCAAGCACTGTCCGAGATTGGGTAGCTTGCATTGCTTCATTGAGCCTTCGTTGGTGTTCTACGAAAGGCTTTGCTTCATCCTCAAGAATGATTTTGTCCATGCAAAATGCGGGGCTTATTCCCTGAATGTCAACAAGAGTCCATCCTATGGCTTTCTTTCTCCTCCTTAGCACTTTTAAAGTGGAGTCTACCTGCAATTGGGTTAGGCAAGAGGAAAGTATAACAGGCAAAGTACGAGAGGGACCAAGATAGTCATACCTGAGGTGTGGTGGAAGTGGCTTCGACCCCAATGTAGGTGGCTCTTCGATTGAAGGCTTTGTCGGAGGAGTTTTCCGATTCTCCAAGTCCAATGATAGATTTCGGGGACCATAGGAATAAGAACCCATGCCTTGAGGGGCATTGATACTTTCAAGTAAGCCATCCACTACGATGTCATCATGGTTCAATAAAGTTGCCTCCACTGGATCCTCAACATTAATCATAGAGCTTGCATCATCAATAATGACCTTGGTGACAAGGTCCATGAAAGAGAATACTTTTGTGTTGTTGAGCTGCTTCATTGATTTACACACATGGAACACAACATTTTCATTGCCCACTCAGAAAGTGAGCTCACCGGCCTTCACGTCAACTAAGGCCTTCCCCATTGCAAGGAAGGGCCTTTCCAAGATGATGGGGACCTCACAATCCACTTCGCAATCCAATATGACAAAATCCAAGGGAAAAATGAACTTGTCAACCCGCACCAATACATCATCAATGATTCCTAGGGGCCTCTTCATAGTTCTATCTGCCATTTGAAGATGCATGGAGGTCGCCCTAGGTTTACCAATCCCCAATGTTTTAAAGACCGAGTATGGCATCAAATTTATACTAGCTCCAAGGTCACATAAAGCTTTAGGAAAATCCGCACTCCCGATTGTGCAAAGAATGGTAAAAGCTCCCGGGTCTTCAAGTTTGGGTGCCATTGAGTGCACTATGGCACTCACTTGGTGAGTCATATTAATGGTTTCTCACTCCATAGACTGCTTCTTTGTGACTAAGTCCTTCATGAACTTAGCATACCCGGGCATTTTCTCCAACGCTTCAACCAAAGGGACATTTATGGACAGACCTTTCATCATATCGATGAATTTCTTGAATTGATTCTCTTGCTTTTGCTTCGCCAACCTTTGAGGATATGGAGGAGGGGGACTAGGCAATGGTTCCTTGGCTTGTGGGACCACCGGTGCCAGAATATCAATCACGTGTTCCCTAGACGGGTTCACGTCCCTTTGCAAATCCTACCCATTATCATGGATATCAATTCTCACCTCACTAGTAGTTGGATCTTCCACCACTTGCTCAACTTCAATTGGTAACTCATCATTTTGCAATTCATCATCATCAACAACAATTCTCTTTTGTCTAGAAGAACTCGCTTCACCTCCTTTTCTACTTATTGTGGTCACCGCCATGGCGTGACCGGTATTATTATTGTTCCCACCCTTGGGGTTCACCACTGTATCACTCAGTAGTGCTCCATTTGGGCATGTGTTCAAGGAATGATAAATTTGGCCCATTTGTACTTCCAGATTCCTAATGGAGGTGTTGTGGGAAGACAATTGAGCATCGGAGTCTGCATTGCGCTCCATCATTTGTTTGAACATTTGTTCAATTCTTCCCATGTCATAACCTGATGAGATTTGGCCTTGAGCTTGGTACGGGGGTGGATTGCTTGGTTGTTGGTATATCGGGGGCCTTTGAGATCCTGACCCCTGGTTACCATTACCACCCCAATTGTTGTTGTTGTTGCCTCCGCTCCAATTGTTGTCATTGTTGTTCTCCAATTATTGGTTGTTGTTGTTCCCCCAATTTCGTGAATTGTTATTATTGTTCCAATTTCTCTGTCTTTGATTACCCCAACTTTGATTGTTACCTTGGTTGCTCCAGTTTTGATAGTTGTTTTGATTGTTCCCTTGACTTTGGTAATTATTGGCATACATAACATCCTCTTCTTGATCATCATATGGCTCTTCTTTACTATACCCACTTGGTCCTTGGTCACTTTTATCATTGTTGCTTTGCTTTGGATTTCCCCAAGGTCTTTTTTGGTTCACTCTCTCCATGGCATTTACTTGTTTTGGCCTTTGTAATTGTTGAAGTTGTGCCTTGGCAAGTTGGTTCATAGTGGTAGTGAACTCGGCAATTGCTTGCCCATGTTCTTGAAGTTTTTTGTGAAGACTATTGACACCGGACTCACCCTGAGGTACGTTTGCTCTACTTTGCCATGCTGACAATGTGTCAGCCATCTCATCTAAGACCTCACATGCCTCAGGGTAAGTCAATTTCATAAAATTTCCACCGGCTAACTGATTGACCACACATTGATTGACAATGTTTAATTTATTCCTCGGTAGAAGGTTTGCTGAATCATGGCTTCAGTCATGTCATTGTTTGGACATTCCTTAACCATGGTCCGGTAGCACTCCCAAATCTCATGCAAAGGCTCGTTGGGTTCTTGCTTAAAAGACAATATTTTATCTCTGAGCGTTGCCATATGACTATGCGAGAAAAAGTTTGCAATAAACTTGTCTGCGAGCTCATCCTATGTGCATATGGATGGTTGGGAAGTCGCTCTAGCCAATCAAGAGCCTTCCCTTGAAGAGAGAAGGGGAATAACGGAAGTCTCAAGGAATCTTCAGAGACGTTCGTTTGCTTACTACCCCAGCAAGTATCCACGAAGCCCTTCAAATGTTTGTAATCATTTTGGTGGGAGGATCCGATGAAATAGACCCGCTGCTCCAAGAGTGTCAACATCACATTTGTTATTTGAAAATTTCCCGCCCGGATTCTCGGTGGGAAAATAGCACTAGCATACCCCTCGTTTGGAAGGACTCGAAGGGCTGCTCTGGGGGTGGAGGCGGGGGAGGGTCTGGAATGTCCTCATTAGCATTGGCCTTTCGGCCCCGTCTGGGAGGAGGTACTTGGTTTATTTCATCTTCTTGGTTGTCATATACCTCATCTATGACGTTTCCCAAAGAATCCGCCATTAGCACCTGAGTAGATTCAACACACACGTTAACAGAAAAGGGAAAGAAAAATACTTAACACCACTATTCACGTAGATAATCAACACCGTATAACTCCCCGTCAACGGTGCCAAAAAGTGATCGACTCTCACCTACACTACTATAAAGTAGCAAGATGAGGGTCGGAGCACCTTTTACCCGGGATCGAATCCACAGGGAGTTATGATTGTGGGAGTTGAGTTTCTAGGTAATCTAGTAGTGGTTCGTGCTCTTAACTGCACTTTTCATACTTGTTGGTTTGACAATTGTACTACGGTTTATACTAATAGTAATTTGCTAATTAACTAACAAATGTCTTTTTGGTTGTTTTTTTAATGGATAAAAGGCACTAGGGTTATGACGTTCTCCTAGGCGAATATTTAACGGGATCCAAAATCTAAGGCAGAGATGTTAACCAAGAGAATATGGAATAACCAATGCACGAAATTAGCCACTCTATACCTCTCGGTAGTTTGAGTGGCTTTGCCCTAATTGCCTCTCTCGAGGTCAATTGGGTGTCAAAATTATGCAAGAAATATTGGTTAAAGTAGGGTTTTACTATCTAGGTTTAACCCGTTAATTAGGACTATCAATCTCTTGATTTATCCCAATTCCTTGTTGGGGTGACTTTCAAGACTCAAGTCCTCTTTCTCAAGAAGAATCCAAGTCAATTGAACACCAACTAGTGTTTGCAACCACCAATTTTAACATGAAAACCACAAATCAGCCCAAATACCAAACACCCATAAACATCTAAGCCTTAATTTAAAGGATCCATTAAACACCCACACTAGGGTTGATCCAGAACCCTAGCTAATGGGTTTAGCTACTCATAATAACTGAAGAAATCAGAGAAATAGATGAAGCAGAACCCATATAATCGAATTATAAACTAAAATTGAAAGATTCAATGTTGAAATCCTTCTAAAAGTACTCAAAAAAGATGAATAAAAGTCGTTCATGATCTCCCCATTATATCTTAGTACAAAGCTTAACCTAAAAATAAGAAAAGAAACTATTTATACTCAGCTGAATAATTTCGGACAAAAATGCCCCTGTCGGGTCACCGCGGACCACGCAGAATGGACCGCGGCCGCGGTGAGGCTTTTTAGCTTTACAAAGCTGGGCTCTGAGCTTTGCCACCGCGGTCCGCATAAACTGGACCGCGGCCGCGGTGGCTTCAACACGGACCGCGAAGAAAGGATTGCGGTCCACGGAGGTCTTCTAGCCTTCAAGGTTTGGGGTATCTGAATCTCTTGACCACGGACCGCGTAGATTGGACCGCGGTCCGCGTTGATTTTGCTCTTCAAAATAGCTCTCTGAATCTCACCACCGCGGACTGCATGAACTGGACCGCGGTCCGCGATGACTTTGCCTTGGAAACAGCTTCTCTGAATCTCTTCAGTGCAGACCGCATAAAGTGGACCGCGGTCCGCACTGGTCAATATAACTCTGCATGTGCTTGGTCTTGGTACTTGTGCAGGTTTCACTCTTTTTTGAGCTGTTCTTTGACTGTTTGTCATCCTTTTTGACTAAACCCTGCAACAAGCACAACAAGTGGGCCTTTGGGACTATTTTGCATACAAGTTTAACCAAAAACTTAAGCACGAAAGAGTGTAAAATAAGGTAAAATCCCTAGTTATCACTTTCTGGCCTCGATTAATGTCAACCTCGATCTATAAAGATGTTTTGATTTCAGACTCGGCGTCCTAGCTCTTAGACGTGATATTCCTATCTCGACCAAAGAGTGAAATCGGGTGGCCCCGATTTCTACCGCATACGAATGTTTAGTATTTTTACATTATTAATAGTAACTATTATGAGCATATTACTTTTATTAGCATATTACTTTGTTTAATATTTTTTGGAACAATATCATCCCATCTAGGCTATAAATACCTCAATTAGCTCATTTGTAATACACATGTGAGAACACATAACATTGTATGATCACTTAGGGTATTCTTATTCTACTCATTAGCAAGACTATCTTTCTCTCTTATCGAGATTGTATTCTATTTCAACACAACCGCTTCAGAAGCCAACAAGTAATAAGATTTCTTTTATCCTAAATATTCATTCTATTTATCATTATTATTCTTAGATTTAGTGTCGTGCTTCGAATTAATCTGGCTGCTAAAGGTCTTAAAATATAAATTCAATTGCTTATTTGAAATTCAATGCTTTGGTTAAACAAGTAACACCGTTAATAGTTGAAGTGTTGGTAAAGTATTTTAAAAAGATTACTATTACGAGAGTATTATAAGTAAATTGATAAGTAGTTTTTACTTAAATGTTTCACCAACTCTTTTTCGTGTGAATATATGTCAAAATACGATAAACTTCTAAATACTCTTGCTTGTTTTAAAATTTGACTTTAAATATATTTTCTTTCTACAATTTCAATGAAATATTTTCCAAACGTATTCTTTACTTCATGTTTAAACTGTTAGGATATACTATAAACCATGTATTTTATTATAGTATTGTAATAACGCCGCAAGTCATTTTGTGTATTTGAGCCATATTTGATGCTTTTTGTATGTGTGTTTTTGGTTTCATGACTTGCCTTTTGGTGTGTTTTGCTTCCGGAATGAGAGTGAATTGAGACTATGGTGATATAGCGTGCAGGATTGAGCGCATTCGGGGTCAAATGAGGGAGGCCATGGTGATAACGGGCAAAAGGCCTCGACATTTTGGCAATTTCAGTGGTACCTCGTTCGGAGGTAGGGATCATTGTAGGAGAGGCCATCCTAGTAGGCCAATTCATTCAACTTATCAACCATTTCGTTATGCTCCAGTTCAATATTTATTTAGTGCATTACTAGCATATAGTCCCTCCCATACTCTTTCAGTCCATGGTTCTTCCATTGGGTACTTAGGTTACCAAAGGCAGCCTCAGTTTCAGTATCCATTTTCAACTCAAGGTTGTTTTGAGTGTGTAGAGGTAGGTCATATAAATAAGGATTGCCCAGGTGTTGTAGATGCGCAACACAACATAGTTCTTAGGCAGTGACTCCATTTTCATTTGTTACACCACTAGCCCCATGTGTGTGTGGGAGGGGGGGAGCTCCAGCAATTAGGAGGGATCCCAGAGGTGGAAGTAAGGTCTGTTGTTATACATTTCCAGCTAGACTCGAGGCGGAGGCTTCTGATGTTGTTGTTATAGGTATTATTTCGCGGTCTGTCACAGAGATGCAACAATTTTATTTGATCCTGGTTGTATATATTACTATGTGTCATCGTACTTTGAATCACGTTTGGATTTGCCCTGTAGTTCTCTTGATATTATTGTTCATGTATCTACACATATTAGTGACTCTGTTGTGGTGGATCGAGTATATCGGTCTTGTTGAGTTACCATTAGGGTTTATAAGATTAGTATTGATCTTCTATTGCTTAGTATAGTGGGTTTGATGTGATTTTGGATATGGATTGGCTATCTTTGTACCATGTTATTCTTGATTTTCACGCTATAAGCATCACGTTAGCTTTGTCGAGGTTGATAAGTCTAGAATAGAGAGGTTCTCTTAGGCATACTTCTAGTAGAATGTTTTTATTTATGAAGGTTGAGCGGATGGTTGAGAAGGGGGTGTTTGACGTACTTAGCCTTAGTTAGAGATTTAGTGTTGATACTCCTCTTATTGAGTCAGTTCCAGTTGTGATGGAGTTTCTAGATGTTTCTCTTGCAGACCTATCGGGCATGTCACCCAATATGGATATTGATTTTGGTATTTATTTGATGTCGGCCACTTAGCCCATATCTATTCCACGATATCGCATGGTTACGATAGAGTTGAAAGAACAATTGGAAGAGTTGTTGGATAAGGGTATCACCTTGGGGTGAATAAGTGTTATTTGTAAAGAAGAAGGATGGCTCGATGAGGATGAACATTGACTACATGCAATTGAACAAGGTGCATGTCAAGAAAAAATAATATCCATTACCTCCCTTGATGACTTATTTGATCAACTACAGAGTGATCGGGTGTTCTCGAAGATTGACTTGAGATCAGGGTAACAACAATTGAAGATTAGGGCTTCGGACATTCCTAAGACGACTCTCAGGATTCGTTATGTGCATTATGAATTTTTGGTGATGTTTTTTTTTTACTAATGCCCCAGCAACTTTCATGCATTTGATGAAAATTGTGTTCAAGCCTATTTGAATTCTTTGTCATTGTGTTCATTTATGATATCTTGGTATATTCTTGTAGTGCTGGGGGGCACGAGCAGCATTTGAGGATTGTGCTTCAGATTTTGATGGAGAAGAAGTTGTATGTTAAATTCTCCAAGTGTGAGTTTTGGTTGGACTCGGTGGCATTCTTGGGCCACGTGGTATCTAGTGATGAGATCAAGATTGATCCGAAAAAGATTGAAGCAGTTTAGAGTTGGCCCGAACCTTTTACCTTTATTAAGATAAAGAGCTCCTTAGGCTTAACGGGGTATTATCGTCTCTTTGTGGAGGGGTTTTCATCTGTCGTTGACCAAGTTGACTCAAAAGGGCGCTAATTTCAGATAGTCCGACGAGTGTGTAGAGAGCTTTTAGAAGCTCAAAACTACTTTGACTACGGCTCCACTTTTGGTATTGCCTTCAAGATCGAGGTTGTACACAGTCTATTGCGGTGCTTTGCGGGTTGGTCTTGGATGTGTGTTGATGCAAGAAGGTAGGGTGCTTGCCTATACATCGCACCAGCTAAAGCACAATAAGAAGAACCCCTTGATGCATCATTTATAATTAGTAGCTATTGTACACACGCTCAATATTTGGAGGTGTTACTTATATGGCGTATCTTGTGAAGTGTATATGAATCATCAGAGTCTCCAACATTTGTTTAAACAAAGTGATTTGAATTTGAGGCAATGAAGATGGTTGGAGATATTGAAGGTTTATGATATCACTATTCTTTATTATTCGGGGAAGGATAATGTGGTAGCTGAAGTCTTGTGTAGAAAGGCGTAGAGTATGAGGAGTTTGACATTCATTCTAGTTATGGAGAGGCCTTTATCTATACATGTTCAGGTTTTGTCCCATAAATTCGTGAGATTAGATATTTTGGAGCCTAGCAGGGTTCTTGCTTGTGTTGTATCGTAGTCCTCCTTGTTTGAGCGCATTTAAGGTTCATTTGTATGATGATCCCCACTTGCTTGTCCTCAAGGACACGATGAAGCGAGATGGTTCCAAGGAGGTGACTATTGGTGATGATGGTGTATTGAGGTTGGATGGTCAGATCTGTATTCGTAATGTGGATGGTTTGAGGGAGTTCATTTTTGAGGAGGCTCACAGTTTGCAGTATTCCATTCATTTAGGTTCTACAAAGATGTATTGTGATTTGAAGCAGCATTATTAGTGGCGAATGATGAAGAAGAACATTGTTGGGCATGTTGCACAGTGCCTGAATTGTCAGCATGTCAAGTATGAGCATAAAAGACTTGGTGGTTTGCTTCAAATTTTAGATATATACCAGAGTGGATGTGAGAGCGTATCACTATGGATTTTGTGGTAGGGTTGCCACGAACCTTGAGGAGATTTGATGTAGTTTGGGTTATTGTGGACAGACTGACCAAGTGTACGCATTTCATTCCAATCATGACTTCCTACACTTCTGAGTAGTTGGTTCAAGTCGATCTTAAAGAAATTGTTCGCCTGCATGGTGTGCTTGTGTCTATCATCTCGGATCGAGGCACTTAGTTTACATCGCACTTTTGGACGACCATTCAGCATGAGTTCGGCTAGCAAATAGATCCTTAAACCCGTTTGTTGGCTCCAATTACTAGGGCCTCACCATAGTCCCACGTTCCGAACTGGGCATCCATCTGTTTCTATTCAAAGCATTTGTCTCGCTTATGTGTAGCTTCACATAGAGGCTACTGACATTCAAGTTGGAGACTAGAGTACTAGGATGTTTGATGTCAAGATCAAACCTTTGATAGATGAAGGTTAACATTGCAGTTCCAGCACCTAGTACTTTCAGAAACATCCTTGCTTCCATGCTTGTGCCTATCCTAGCTTCCCTTCGAGTGGAACGAGTACATATTACTAATACCACCACATGGAAGTTTGTCAAAGAGTAGGACATGGATACAGTAATGTTCCTTGCAAAAAAAGAACACAATGTTAGAATAACAAAATACCCACATGTTCTCCTCCACAAGGACTTGAACATGATGATCATATGTGTTGCCTTCAGTGTTCATTCTCCCCCCTTGTCCTCCTCTTCTCCTCACTAACTCCTTGCAACCTTAATTCTTAAGTATGAGCATTGTAATTTATCACTATTCACCAACCTCCTTCCTTGTATATCTAGATCATTAAAACCAAGACACTCTATAGGGCCAACATCCAGAGCATTGTTTTCTAAATGGTATGCAAGTTTGTTCCCTTCCCTAAGAGTGTGTGACATTGTAACATTGCATCTCATCATAACTTCTTTGATCTCCTCGACAGATCCAATTACATTACAAGCAACATTCTATATTCCATTAAGAACATTTTTTATCACCAAAGAATCAGTGTGTAATACAATGAAAATATAGCCCTGATCCAGTAATTGAGTGCTTCCAACACTGGCCTAGCTTCAGCTTCAGCGTTGGTTCCCTCTTGGATCTCTTACCGCAACCATATACTACATCTCTTTCTTCATTCCTTGAGACAAAACCAAATGGGCTCCTACCAGGATTTCCCCTAGAAGCTCCATCTTTGAATACCTTGATCCAATCTGAGTAGGGTATTCCCATATCACTTTTAACACCTTCAAAGTATGTGTATAATGCGCCATTACATGCAGTAAATCAGGCCATTTATGGGTTACATTTTGGAGACTTGGCTTTCTCACTTTCGCAAGTGACAGAAGAGTAATAGACACTTGATAGATCTCCATACTTATTTGTAACGACCCGGCTGGTAGTTCCATATATATGCATTATATTTACTATTTGTTTCTTGTCATAGGTTAGTTGTACTGTTTATGATGTGTTAGAGTCGGTTGGCTCGGGTTCAGAGTGGTTGTAGGAAGAATTGAGACACTTAGTCTCTAAAAATAACTTTATAGTTGGAAAACTCAACTGGGAGTTGACTTATTGGTAAACGAACTCGGAATGCGAATTTTATGGCTCGGATAACTTCGTTAGGTGATTTGGGACTTAGGAGTGTGTTCGGAATGTTTTCGTGATGTCCGGCGTAGAATTAGGTTTGAATTGGTGAAAGTTAGATTTTGGTGATTTCTGGTTGGCAGTGGAAAATAGGCTATCGGGGTCGGAATAGAATTGCGATAGTTGGAACAGGTTCGAAATGTCATTTTGGATATGTGTGAAAAATTTCAGGTCAATCGGATGTGTTTTGGTTGGTTTTTTCATCGTTGGTGGAATTTAGAAAATTCAAAGTTCATAGGCTTGCATTTGATGTGATTTTGGTGTTTTGATGTTATTTTGGGTGTTCCGAGAGTGAAACTAAGTTTGAATAATCATTTATAATGTGTTGGTATGTTTTGTTGGGATCCCGAGGGGCTCGAGATTTATTTCGATGGTTAACGAGAATTTTTGTAGTTGAAAAATGTAGCTTTCAGCTGCTGGTGTTTCTGCTACTGTTATTTCCGCACCTGCGGATGTTTGACCGCTGGTGCAAGCCGCAGGAGCGGCCATGTTGATCGCAGGTGCGGGCTTAGGGCCCTTGGTGGAAGAACCGCAGAAGCGGAATTTTCGCCGCATCTGCGGGCCGCGGATGCAGGATTTGGTCCGTTTAATGAAAAACCGCAGGTGCGGACCACATGTGCGAGAAAAAGGCCGCAGGTGCGAAAAGCCTGGGCAGAAAAGTATAAAAAGGGGACTTAATGATTTTTAGTTATCTTTTCACCATTGTTGTGCGGGTTCCGAGGTTTTTGAGGGTTTTTGAAGAGGGAAACTTATGTTCTTCATTGAGGTAAGATTTTTGGACTTATTAACTCGATTATCTGTGATTAAGGACAAAATTAACAATGTTTAATTAGGGAAAATAAGTGGAAAAAGGGGAAAACTAGGGCTTGAGTTTAAGAGACCTTTTAGGGGTGATTTGAGGGGACATTTGGACTCCGATTTTAGAGTTCTTTATATGTACACACTCGTGAGATGACGAGGATCGTTTAGGTATAAAGTTTGTCTAGTTCCGAGACGCGGGCGTGGGGGGTCAGGTTTTGGCTAATTTCGTGTTTTGTGCATAAAGTTGTTATTTTTCTTTTGAGTTTCATCCCCTTAGCATAATTTGATGTGAAAAATCTCAACTTGATAGATTTGGAGCACTCAGAAGTTGATTCGAGGGGTAAGCGTGTTGCGGAGTAGCTTTTCGAGCTAGTTTGAGGTAAGTAATGTCTTTAAATCCTGTCCTGAGGGTATGAAATCCCGGACTTTACATCCTTTCGCGGTTTTGGAGTGACGCACACACTGGATGACAAGTGTGGGGCGTGCACGAATTGGAAATTTTGAAATATGTTCCTTTTGAGGCAACTATTGAGTTGCGAAACTGCTTTTAAAGCATATGTTAAATAATATTACTATGTCTTGATATATTTGGGATGTAAGCCACGTTTGGGGCCTAGTGCCGATCTGTTTTAACCCCTTGGGGGCTATTTTCTGATTCCTCACTTAGAAATTTTTATTTTACACTCAGTCTTTCTTGCCAAATTGTTTTGACACTCAGAGTTTAATGGTATTATTTCCTAAAATGAAATATTGTATTGGGTCGAGAACCCCGTTTATTCATGGCCGAGTGGCATGTTGAGAGTGTCTGACTGAGTAAGGTCGAGGGCCAATGTTGTGAGGATATTTATGATATGAGACAGGCAGAGTGCCTGAGTGATTGATGCCACGATTTGGCTGTTTATAGCCCTTGGGTTGTAGAAGTCCTCCGGAGTATGTACAACCCCCAGTGAGCACAGGTACCTACTGAGTGCGAGTGTCGAGTGCCGAGTGACGAGTGATTTGGAGGCATGAGTGACGGTAACTGAGTGATGGTGAGGTGCTGAGTGACATATTATGAGTGATGTTGTGGCCCGGGGGGCAGTTTATAATGATATTTTGCTGAGCTTTTTTATTATGATTCATTTCATCTTTCATGCTGATATTTTTGGGGATTTTACTGAGAAACATTGGAAATCATATTTGATCAAAGGATTTTTACGGAAACTGGTTTTCAAACATATGTACTAAATGTATACTTATTAAGACTCGGTGTTTTACTATTTGTGGATTGGTGTTTGTGTTGTGTGTTTCTTATCTTCAGGCTTGATTTATTTTCATTACTACTGAGTTGGCGTACTCATCATTACTCCCTGCACCTCTTTGTGCAGATCCAGGTACTGGTTCTGAGCAGTAGTTACCTGAGTTCGTTTAGCATCAGCATTTGTGATTTCGAGGTAGTTGTCCAGCGTCCAAAACTTCTCCATTTCCCTTCCTTCGTTAGTATTTAGTATTTTATTCTGAGACATTGTATTACGACATTATCAGTATTAGTCTTATTCTTAGATACTCGTGATCGGTTGACTCCAGTTCTGGGGAATAGTTTTAGACTGTTAGATTATTATTGATGCCTAAAGATTATAAAGTTTATTACTTATTATGAGAAATTATTAATGATTTTGAGAAATGTTATTAAAAGAAATGTGTAGTTAAGTGATAGTGGCTAGCCTGGTTCCACAATAGGTGCCATCACGACCAGTTAGGATTTGGGGTCGTGACAAGTTGGTATCAGTGCTCTAGGTTACATAGGACTTAACGGTCATGAGCAGGTTTAGTAGAGTCTTACGGATCGGTACGGAGACGTCTGTACTTATCTTCGAGAGGCTACAGAACTCTTAGGAAAAATCTCATTTTCTTGAACTCTGTCGTGCCATTCTATTGATTCTGGAAATATAAACTCCTGTTGTTTCTTTCTCTCACAGATGGTGAGGACACGCGCTACGGATAAGGGTGACTAGACACCAGCTAGACCCATGAGGGGTCGAGGCCGTGGTGGAGTTAGGGCATCAGCCCGTGCAGCAGCCGGGACAGTACCAATGGATCCCCTTACTATTCAGGAGCAGGATCCTGCTGAGGATGCCCCGGCGGGACAGGCTCAGGCACCGGCAGTGCCTATTATCATTTCGGGTCTTCAAGAGACCCTGGCTCAGATCTTGACAGTGTGTACCAGTTTGGCTCATGCAGTTCTATGTCTACTACTGCCGCTACATCTCAAGCCGAGGGAGGCACTCAGACTCCAGCTACCCGGACACCTGAGCAGGTTGTACGGGTTTTTCAGGAACCGGGGATAGTCCTAGCCCAGGTGGTTGCTTCAGTTCAGGACTGTGTGGTCCCAGCTATGCCCGAGGATGAGCAGCGTAGGCTGTAGAGGTTCAATAGTTTTCAGCCTCTGACTTTCAGCGGCACAGAGGGTGAGGATTCCTAGGGTTTTCTTGATAAGTGCCAGAGAATACTCCGTACTGCTCGTGAGACCAGTGGGGTCTCGTTTGTTGAGTTTCAGTTTGCTGGTGCTTCTTTCACTTAGTGGGATGCACTTGAGAGGCGTAGCCTTGTTGGTTTAGCACCCCTCACTTGGCAGCAGTTCTCCACGATCCTTTTGGAGAAGTATGTTCCTCAGTCCCACAGAGGAGCAGCGTAGGTAGTTTGAGCAGCTGTGCCAGGGAGAGCTGTCAGTTATACAGTACGAGATGTGGTTTTCTGAGTTGGCTCGACATGCTTCTAAGTTAGTCCCTACTAACAGGGAGAGGATCAGGAGGTTTGTAGATGGTCTCACGTATCGGCTCCGGATTTTGATGACCAGGGAGAGAGTGTCTGGAGCTACATTCGAGCAGGTTGTTGACATTGCTCGGGATATTGAGTTAGTGCGCAGGTAGGAGCGTGAGAGGAGGGAGGCCAAGAGGTCTCGGGGATCAGGTAGCTTTAGTGGTGCCCCTCCCAGAGGGAAGTTTCAGCACAGTAGATGTTGTCCATTTAGACCTCCTCAGCCAGTTTGCCCAGCTTACAGTGGCGCATCTTCGGGGCAAGGTCCCCGCAACTTTTATCTGGGACGTTCATCCTTTAGTGCACTTCCAGCTCAGAGCTCCTCCAGAGCATCATCATTTTAGGGTTCTTCTATGCATGGTTCATCCGGTGGCTATCCTAGTGGCAGGGTTCTCTTAAATCCCCATCTCCAGCTCTACGTAGTTGTTTTCAGTATGGAGAGTTTGGGAATTTATGGAGGCAGTGTCCTCGTTGTCTTGGTAGTTCATCTCAGCAGAGGGTTCATCCCTCGACATCAGCCCTAGTCACTTCACCACCTACCTAGGTAGCCAGGGGTGGTGGTCAAGCACTTAGAGGTAGCCCTAGAGGGGGAGGTCGAGTAGGTGAAGGCCAACCACATATTTATGGATTCCCAACTAGGCCTGATGCTATGGCCTCCGATGCGGTGATTACATGTACTATCCAGTCTGTCACAGTGATGCTTTGGCTTTATTTGACCCTGGTTCCACATACTCTTATGTTTCATCATATTTTGCTCACTTTCTGAGTATGCCCCGTGATTCTTTAGTTACGTATGTTCATGTTTCGACTCTAGTGGGAGATACTATTATTGTGAACCTTGTGTACCGGTCGTGTGTGATATCCATTGGGGGTCTGGAGACCCGAGTAGACTTGTTGTTGCTCAGCATGGTTGATTTTGATGTGATACTTGGCATGGATTGGTTATCCCCATGTCAAGCTAAGACCGTGACCCTGGCTATGCCCGGAGTTCTGATAGTTGAGTGGAGAGGGTCTATCGAGCATGTGCCTAGCAGAGTGATTTCTTACTTGAAGGCTCAGCGTATGGTTGAGAAAGGATATAAATCTTATCTTGCTTTTGTGAGCGATGTTAGTAGTGATACTCCTTTTGTTGATTTTGTTCCTGTAGCCCGTGATTTTTCGGACGTATTCCCTATAGACCTTCCAGGCATGCCACCTGACAGGGACATTGATTTTGGTATTTACTTGGTGTCAGGCACCCAGCCTATCTCTACTCCACCTTATCGTATGGCACCAGCGGAGTTGAAAGAATTGAAAGAGCAGCTTCAGGAACTCTTATATAAGGGGTTCATTCGGCCTAGTGTGTCACTTTGGGGTGCACCGATGTTGTTTGTAAAGAAGAAGGATGGTTCCATGCACATGTGTATTGATTATAGGCAGCTGAATAAGGTTACGGTGAAGAAGTGGTATCTTTTGCCCTGTATTGATGACTTGTTTGACCAGCTTAAGGGAGCTAGAGTGTTCTCCAAGATTGACTTGAGGTTCGGGTATCATCAGTTAAAGATTCGGGATTCTAACATTTTGAAGACTGCTTTCAGGACCAGGTATGGTCATTACGAGTTTCTGATTATTTAATTTGGGCTGACCAATGCCCCAGTCGCGTTCATGCATTTTGTGAACAATGTGTTTCAGCCTTACCTTGATTCTTTCACCATTGTGTTCATTGATGACATCCTGCTATATTCCCATAGCCAGGAGGAGCATGCTCAACATTTGAGGGTTGTGTTGAAGAGGTTGAGGGAGGAGAAGCTTTATGTAAAATTCTCCAAGTGTGAGTTTTGGCTTGGTTCAGTAGCATTCTTGGGGCACGTGGTGTCCAGTGAGGGTATTCAGGTTGATCCGAAGAAGATTGAGGCGGTGCAGAGTTGGCCCAGACCGTCCTCAGCTACAGAGATTAGGAGTTTCCTTGGTTGGCGAGATATTACTGTCGCTTTATTGAAGGGTTCTCTTCTATTGCTTCACCCTTGACCAGATTGACCCATAAGGGTGCTCCATTCAGATGGTCTGACGAGTGTGAGGAGAGCTTTCAGAAGCTCAAGTCAGCATTGACCACAACTCTAGTACTGGTTTTGCCTACTGGTTCGGGTTCTTATACAGTCTATTGTGATGCTTCTAGAGTTGGCTTGGGAGCGGTATTGATGTAGGATGGTAGGGTGATTGCCTATATGTATAGACAGTTGAAGGTGAACGAGAAGAATTATCCAATGCACGATCTTGAGTTAGCTGCCATGTTTATGCCTCGAAGATTTGGCGCCATTATTTGTATGGGGTACAGTGTGATATTTTCACCGACTATCGTAGTCTGTAGTATCTGCTGAAGCAAAAGGACTTGAATTTGCGTCAGAGGAGGTGGTTAGAGCTTCTCAAAGATTATGACCTCACTATTTTGTATCATCCGGGGAAGGCCAATGTAGTGGCCGATGCTTTGAGTCGCAGAGCCGAGAGTTTGGGGAGTCTAGCTTACCTTTCAGCAACAGAACAACCTTTAGCACTTGATGTTCAGGCTTTAACGAGTCAGTTGGTGAGATTGTATTTGTCAGAGCCTCCGCGGGTATTAGCTAGCATGGCTTCCCGGTGTTCTCTTTATGATCAGATTAGAGCACGCCAGTATGATGACCGACACTTGTTAGTTCTCCAGGACAGAGTTTGTCGAGGTGATGTCGGGGATGTGACTATTGGTGATGACGAAGTTATGAAGATGCAGAGCCGTATTTGTGTGCCCAATGTTGATGGGCTTCGAGAGTTGATATTAGCAGAGGCCCACAGCTCGCGATATTCCATCCATCCGGGTGCCGCGAAGATGTATCAGGATCTGAGACAGCAGTATTGGTGGAGACGGATGAAGAGAATATTATTGAGTATGTAGCACGGTGTCTCAACTGCCAGAAGGTCAAGTATGAGCACCAGATACCAGGTGGGTTACTTCAGAGGTTAGATATTCCGGAGTGGAAGTGGGAGCGGATCACCATGGACTTTGTAGTTAGGCTTCCACGAACTGTGAAGGGGTTTGATGCTATTTGGGTCATTGTGGACCGGCTGACCAAGTCCGCTCACTTCATTTTTGTCAGTACTACTTATACTTCGGAGCGGTTAGTTGGTATCTACATCAGGGAGATTGTCCGATTGCATAGAGTTTCGGTTTCTATCATTTCTGACAGAGGTACTCAGTTCACGTCTCAGTTTTGGAGGGTCGTGTAGAAAGGTATGGGAAATCAAGTAGAGTTGAGCACAACATTTCATCCTCAGACCGACGG
The DNA here is from genome assembly GCA_005239495.1 of Nicotiana undulata. NCBI lineage: Eukaryota > Viridiplantae > Streptophyta > Magnoliopsida > Solanales > Solanaceae > Nicotiana > Nicotiana undulata. Next base: position 55,038 of record ML291583.1, read on the forward strand.
GCAGTCGGAGCGGACTATTCAGATTTTGGAGGACATGTTACGTGCTTGTGTGATTGATTTTGGGGGATCATGAGAACAGTTTCTGCCACTCGCGAAGTTTGCATACAATAATAGTTACCGATCCAGTATTCAGATGGCCCTGTATGAGGCTTTATATGGTAGGAGGTGTAGATCTCCGGTTGGTTGGTTCGAGCCCGCTGAGGCTAGGCTATTGGGCACAGATTTGGTTCAGTATGCGTTAGAGAAGGTGAAGTTGATTCAGGAGCGACTTCGCGCGGCGCAGTCTAGGCAGAAGAGTTATGCGGATCGGAAGATTCGGGATGTGTCTTTCATGGAGGGTAATAAGGTACTGCTGAAGGTGTCACTCATGAAGGGTGTTATGAGGTTCGGGAAGAGGGGAAAGTTAAGTCCCCGATTTATTGGTCCTTTCGAGGTGCTTCATAAGATTGGAGAGGTGGCTTATAGACTTGCCTTGCCACCCAGCTTATAGAGTGTTCATCCAGTATTCCATGTGTCTATGATCCGGAAGTATGTTGGTGACCCGTATCATGTTTTAGACTTCAACACAGTGCAGCTCGAGGATGATATGTCATATAAGGTAGAGCCAGTGGCCATTTTGGATCGTCAGGTCAGGAAGTTGAGGTCTAAGGATATAACTTCAGTGAAGGTACAGTGGAGAGGTCAGCCAGTGGAGGAGGCTACTTAGGAGACCGAGCGGGAGATGCAGAGAAGATATCCTCACTTGTTTGAGACTCCAGGTATGTTTCTAGACCCGTTCGAGGATGAATGTTTGTTTAATAGGGGGAGAATGTAACGACCCGACCGGTCGTTCCGTAAAATCTGCATTATATTTACTATTTTTGCCTTGTCTTAGGTTGGTTATACTGTTTATGATGTGTTAGAGTCGGTTGGCTCGGGTTCAGAGTGGTTGTAGGGAGAATATAGACACCTAGTCTCTAAAAGTAGCTTTATAGTTGGAAAAGTCAACTGGGAGTTGACTTATTGGTAAACGAATTTGGAATGCGGATTTTATGGCTCGAATAGCTTCGTTAGGTGATTTGGGACTTAGGAGTGTGTTCGAAATGTTATCGTGATGTCCGGTGTAAAATTAGGCTTGAATTGGCGAAAGTTAGTTTTTAGTGATATCCAGTTAGCAGTGGAAAATAGGCTATCGGGGTAGGAATGGAATTCCGACAGTTGGAACAGGTTCGTAATATCATTTTGGATATGTGTGTAAAATTTTGGGTCAATCGGATGTGTTTGGTTGGTTTCGGCATCGTTATTGGAATTTAGAAAATTCAAAGTTCATAGGCTTGAGTTTTATGTGATTTTGGTGTTTTGATGTTATTTTGGGTGTTCCGAGAGTGCAACTAAGTTTGAATGATCATTTATGATGTGTTGGTATGTTTTGTTGGGATCCCTAGGGGCTCGGGATTGATTTCAGTGCTTAACAGGAAGTTTTGGAGTTGAAAAATGCAGCTTTCAGCTGCTGGTGTTTCTGCTACTGTTATTTCCGCACATGCGGATGTTTGACCGCGGGTGCGAGCCGCAGGAGCGTCCATGTTGATCTCAAGTTCGGGCTCAGGGCCCATGGAGGAAGAACCGCAGAAGCAGAATTTTAGCTGCATCTGTGGGCCACAGGTACGACACCTGGGCCGCAGATGCGGGATTTTGTCCGGTTAATGAAAAACCGCAGGTGCGGTCCACCTGAGCTCAGGTGCAGACCGCAGGTGCGAGAAAAAGGCCGCATGTGCGAAAATACTGGGCAGAAAAGTATAAAAAGGGGACTTAACAATTTTTAGTCTTCTTTTCACCATTATTGTGCGGGTTCCGAGCTTTTTGAGGGTTTTTGAAGAGGGAAACATTTGTTCTTAATTGAGGTAAGATTTTTGGACTTATTAACTCGATTATCTGTGATTAAGGACTAAATTAACAGTGTTTAATTAGGGAAAATCAGTGGAAAAAGGGGAAAACTAGAGCTTGAGTTTAAAAGACCTTTTAGGGGTGATTTAAGGGTTCATTTAGACTCCGATTTTAGAGTTCTTTATGTGTACAGACACGTGAGACGATGAGGATCGTTTATGTATAAAGTTTGTCGAGTTTCGAGATGCGGGCGTGGGGGGGGGGGGGGGGGGGGGGTCGGGTTTTGGCTAATTTCGAGTTTTGTGCATGAAGTTGTTATTTTTCAATTGAGTTTCATCCCCCTAGCATAATTTGATGTGAAAAATCTGAACTTGATAGATTTGGAGCACTCGAAAGTTGATTCGAGGGGCAAGCGTGTTGCGGAGTAGCTTTTCGGGCTAGTTTGAGGTAAGTAATGTCTTTAAATCATGTTCTGAGGGTATGAAACCCCGGACTTTACATCCTTTCATGGTTTTGGAGTGACGCACACACTAGATGACAAGTGTGGGGCGTGCACGAATTGGAAATTTTGAAATATGTTCCTTTGAGGCAACTATTGAGTTGCGAAACTGCTTTTAAAACATATGTTAAATAATATTACTATGTCTTGATATATTTGGGTTGTAAGCCACGTTTAGGGCCTAGTGCCAATCTGTTTTAACCCCTTGGGGCTGTTTTCTTATATTCCTCACTTAGAAATTTTGATTTTACACTCAGTCTTTCTTGCCAAATTGTTTTGACACTCATAGTTTAACGATAATATTTCCTGAAATGAAATATTATTTTGGGTCGAGAACCCCGTTTATTCATGGCCCGAGTGGCATGTTGAGAGTGTCTGACTGAGTGAGGTCGAGGGCTAATTTTGTGAGGATATTTATGATATGAGAGAGGCCGAGTGCCTGAGTGATTGATGCCACGATTTGGCTGTTTATAGCGCTTGGGTTGTTGGAGCCCCTCCGGAGTCTGTACACACCCCCAGTGAGCGCATGTACCTACTGAGTGCGAGTGCCGAGTGACGAGTGATTTGGAGGCATGAGTGATTGTGAGGTGCTGAGTGACTGTTACTGAGTGATGGTGAGGTGCTGAGTGACTGATTATGAGTGATGTTATGGCCCAAGGGGCATTTTATAATGATATTTGGCTGAGCTTTTGATTATGATTCATTTCATCTTTCATGGTGAGATTTTTGGGGATTTTACTAAGAAACATTGGAAATCATATTTGATCAAAGGATTTTTACGGAAACTGGTTTTCAAACATATGCACTAAATGTATACTTTATTAAGACTCGGTGTTTTACTTTTTGTGAATTGGTGTTTGTGTTGTGTGTTTCTTATCTTCTGACTTGATTTATTTTCATTACTACTAAGTTGGTGTACTCATCATTACTCCATGCACCTCTGTGTGCAGATCCAGGTACTGGTTCTGAGCAGTAGTTACCTGAGTTCGTTCAGCATCGGCATTTGGGATTTCGAGGTAGTTGTCCAGCGTCCACTACTTCTCCATTTCCCTTCCTTAATTAGTATTTAGTATTTTGTTCTAAGATATTGTATTACGAAATTATCAGTATTAGTCTTATTCTTAGATGCTCGTGATCGGTTGACTCCAGTTCTGGGGAATAGTTTTAGACTGTTAGATTATTATTGCTACTTAAAGATTTGAAAGTTTATTACTTATTATGAGACATTATTAATGATTTCGAGAAATGTTATTAAAAGAAATGTGTAGTTAGGTGATAGTGGCTAGCCTAGTTCCACGATAGGCGCCATCACGACCAGTTAGGATTTGGGGTCGTGACATTATTGTGGCTGGTTCTCCATGCTTGTATCCATTCTTTCTCTTCCAAGGTTCCCATACAATAATAGATGGCAGTCTTTTCAATATAGGTTGTAACCTAGCTACTACTTTATCAGTCCAACATTTGATTATTGCTTGGTAAAAAGACAAACCTTCCATAGTTATCCCTGCACTTGAAAGGAAGTATGAACATACTTTTTTAGCTGCATAGCATCTGAAGAAAAGTTCATGAAAAGTTTCCTCTTCCAGAATCACACAACACCAGCATCTAGAAACCATTAGGTAACCCCATCTCCTCTAGCAATCATCAAGAGCAAATTTGTTCTTCCAAACTTTCCACATGAAAAAAGGAAATTTTGAAAGGTAAGCCCTTTGTCTATATATTCTTGTATGCATTGTAAGGTTCATTCCTCCTCCACAAATAATCCCAAGAAGATCCCATTAGTTTCAAACATCTAGTAAGGTTTATCTAGTTCATTATGTACCCACCCCTGGATGCTTAATGTTATCCGTAATATGAATAGCCAAGTCATCTGGTAGAATTTCTCTTGGTTTATCTTCATCCCATCAATCAACTTTCATCACATCCACTAAATTTTGAATTGATTCCTCACGATAAAATTTTGAGGAGTAATAAAACATAAAGCACCCAAACCTCTCCAATTTTCAAACCAAAACAAAGAAGAACCCATTCTTACATGCCAACTAATTTGATGCTCGATGTGATCCCTATATTCAATCATTTTTCTCCACACATGTGACCGATTTCTCCAAGGTACCACCATAGCATTCATCTTGTTACAATACTTCTGACACATGAATTAACTCCACAATGAGGGTTTGGTTCTAAAATTCTACCAAAGCTTGCAAAACAAGGCTTTAGATACATCATGTAAGGATCTAAATCCTACTCCTCCCTCCTCTTTTGGTAAACACCAAGTGTCCCAAGATGCCCAATGCCTACTTCTTCCATCAATGGAGTTGCTCCAGAGAAACCTAGAAAAATGCTTATGGAGCTTATTAATCACACAATTATGAGGGTTCAGAGTAAGTGAATAGGCATGCTTTGCAAAACGTGTGAAATCAACACTGCTCTCCCTCCTATTAACAACAACTTTCCCTTCCATGATAGTAATTTGTCTAAAAGTTTACTCATAAACCCCTGGTAATGATCCATTTTCCTTCGAGTGAAAAACATTGGACATCCTAGATAAGTGAATGGGAACTCTTGCCTCCCAATTCTTGTAATCCGCTGGACTTTATCAACTATTGCCTCACTAGCTGCGTGTGCATATACAAGGCAGATTTTGATTTGTTTATTAAGTTGTTAGATGCAACCTCATAAGCTTATAATATCTCCATGACTAGCTAAAGTGTTGTTGCATCAGAATATGAGAAAATTATGGTGTTATCTGCATAGATGATTGATCCTGGGACTCCACGTAGGTAGACCAAATCCACAGAAATAGAGGTTCATATGAAGAGTATTTAAACCTCTTGAGAGAGCTTCAGCAACAAGTATAAAAAGACTAGGTGATAATGGATCACCTTGTTTAACTCCCATTGATGACTTCAAGAAATCATGTGGTTGCCCATTTATAAGAATTGAGTACCAATTATTTGACACAATACCATATATCAAACCAATAAATCTCCCATCCAAACCCATCCTCCTCAACATCTTGGTCAAGAATAAACACGATAGCCTCTCATAGGCCTTAGTCATGTCCAATTTTAACACCACATTAGGTCCATCCTTAGTTCTCTTTCTTATATCAGTAATTATCTCTTGAGTAAGCAACACGTTTTCAGCAATACTTCTTTTTTTCATGAATCATGCTTGCTCATCAGAAATTAGGTTTGGAAGTAAAAAAACTAATCTTTCATGAATCACCCTTGAAATCACTTTTTTATGAAGTTTTTAAGGATAATTTGTCTCATGTCTAATAAAGTATTCACCTATTTCTTTTTAGGTAGAAGTACCAAGTTTATATGATTTACAAACTTTGGTAGCTCTTTCCCATTAAAGAAAGCTTTCACCATATCCACAATGTCATCCCCTATGGTGTCCCAAAAAGAATGGAAGAAACCAACTGGTAAAACCATCCAGGCCACCTGCACTTTCTCCTTTTAATCCAAAGACTGCTTCCTTGATGTTTAATAAAAAATAGATTTCTCGGTCGAAGCCAATATTTAGAAGAAAAGGGATTAGTGATAACCAAGATTTAATTCACTTTTCAAAACAATTTTAGGTAGAATAGATCAAAGAATGGAAATGATTGGCTAAGAGAAATAAGAAATGAACTGACAATCACTCCCAAAATAAAGGAGTAAAACTTGAAGAGTAAAGCAAAGAATAATAGTATGTATTTCAGTAATAATCATAACTTGCCCTTACAAATAGGGGTGTTCATAATGGAAAAAACCAAACCAAATCGAAAACCGAACAAAACCGACCAAATAATGTGATACTTTTTAGGTTTGGTTTGGTTTTGGTTTTAAATTTTAAAAACCAATCAAATTTGATTTGATTTTGGTTTTAAATAAAAAATAACCGAAAATATAGAACCAAACCGACTATAAAAGTAGCTATTTAAATTTATATTGCACCTATATGTATGTATATTTTTATATAAAGTTTCTACAATTTTATGGTACATATTAGCCATTTGTTTTTTTAGTCTAGTTCTTTGCTATAATAATAATCTAATTCTTTGCCTTCTAGTTTGATTGGTAGTTTCTTTCGCTAAGTACAATAATTTATTTCATGTTAAAAATAATCAATTTTTAATTGAGTACTTAAATTATTCATCACTATTTGAGTCAATTATCATCAATATATCTTGGTAATGATAGATTTCTCAAAGAGCAATTAATTTGATAGCATTATGTTGAAAATGTAGTTGTCAGAATACGCATTTGGTAGTGTATGTCTCATATTTAAGAAAAAATCGATAAACAATCGAAAAAACCGAAAAACCGACAAAATCCGAATCGATAAAAAAATGACTTAATTGGTTTGGTTTGGTTCCAATATTTGAAAAACTAACTTACTTGGTTTTGTTTATTTTTAGAGAAAAACCGACCCAAACCGAACCATGAACACCCCTACTTACAAATGAGGTTTTTGTCCTTATATAGGAGCTTATAATTATAACAGTTCCCATACTTAATTTGGGCTCACTACTGGTATTAATTTTATTGATTTTCCGTCACCATATGTAATTGTAATTGACACACTTATGACTAAAGATTTCTTTTAATTGCTCTGATTCCCCTTCCGTATCTACTTCTGGTAAGTATATCTTTCCTTCTTTGCAGCTTTTATTCATTTTATTCTTGTTTTTTTTTAACAACTATCATGTCCGGTTCTTTTCTCTACATAACCCCACGGGTGTTTCTCCTGTGCCTTTGATGAATTCTTAATTCATCTAATTGAGAATGCCACTTGTCGCTACATTGATGCTCCACGTGTCATGCTCTGTCAGCTTGCTGACAGTCCACGTGTCTTGTCTTTCTCCCAAAAATACAAATAGTCCCCCCACTTTCTTAATATTCTAAACTGAATATTCGGGAAGTGGTAAGTTTTTATGGCAAGAATTATTTGACATCGTTTCTCGAGTATCATCGTATCTCCTTCAGAATCGATGCGACGTACGCCACATTCATTTAGTGCCCATCCCACGTGGCTTCTTGCGATTGAGTCTGTAGTTTCTCAGCGCTTTTTAGGGCTTTTTCTGCGGGTGCGTCAGTCACGAAGTGACGGTTCCTTTATGACGCTTCATTATGGCCAATTTTAATGACGGTTGTATTTTATTATAAATACTTAATCCTTTTTTATTTCCTGAAGCCTTCTCCTTTCAAATCCATTACCTTAATCCTTCTTCGTATCTTTGTATCCTTTCTTATGCTTTTCCTTTGATAAAAATATCTTCTTCATCACCAGACCCTCGCAAAGTTGTGATCGTTGATGAACTTGCTCCTTCCACTGCCCCTACTAGAAGTAGGAGAGGTGGTAGACTTTGAAGCCTTGGTTCATTATCTAATCATGGTTCCTCTTCTCAAAGTAGTTCTACCAAGCCATCTTCTTTTATACCTAGGGTTCCTCTAACCCCTAGATCTTCTTCTAGAAACACAGACCTAAATGAACTTGTGCATGAACCTACAATAGTAGAGATTGTTCCTCAAGAGTTTTCTCTTGCAACAGACTGTGATACCATGAGAAACCAAGTCTCTTATATAGCTTCCCTTAACCCTACTAAACTTTATCCCAGTTTAATTAATGTCGTTCTTCTTTCCTTAGTTCGACGAGAGTGTCATTGGAAACCGGATTTCCCAGTTTTAGTACCTAGTGTCAACTAAAGAATCACCTCGTACCATGCCGATTTCTCTTTTGTCTATACCTACCTTTTTAGTTTAGGGTTCAAGCCTCCCATTGATACATTTACCATTGAGTTTTGTCTCTACTTTAATGTGTTTCTTGGCCAAATAGGCTCTGTCACGCCCCAAAATCGAGGGACGGGACCGGCACCTAACCGAGTGAACCCGATCAAGAAAGCCTGTTTAACCTTTCCTACTCGACTCGTTTCACCTCCGTGTTTATAGCATACATTAATTACATGAGTTAGCGAGAGACAAATAAAAAGCATAATTTCATAACATTAAGCCCATTTTCCTCTTTTATCGTTATCAACATTAGGTCTTCCAAAACATACATACAAGTTACAATATTCAAGGTACGGAATCACGGTTACGAGTAAGTCCAACACTACCCAAGATATATATATATATATATACAACCCACATAGTGTCTACGGAGCCTCTAAAAGTTCGGAGAAATATACATAGACATGCCGGCGACAAGGCCCCGGCTATACCTCAAAACGGAACATGTACAAAAGGGGAAGAAATATATATATATCAACATACCGCCCCAAAAGGAAGTGGGGCTCACAAGAACTGCTGGAAGGGAGGAGGAGAAAGCACCACTATCGGCGATCGGCGCTACCTGCTATGGAACCATCTACATCCATATAAAAAGATGTAGCGCCCCCGGCAAAAGGGATGTTAGTACCATTGAATATATAGTATGTATGAACAAGCTCTACTCTAGATAGGATAAACAATAAACACGAAATAATGCAAATAGAGACTTCACACAACAATCTACACAATCAAAAGTCACCATATTTCTTATCCCGTTTTGCCATCTTTTGATTAATGTTCTTTTAAGTTCATGGTGTTATTATTATTACTGAACCACCGTGTCGTTGTCACACGGAGTCCGGTCTCTGCCCGACCAGCTAAGCCATCCTAGGTAAGGCCCAAACAATCATCACATCACATATCTCCACCGTGGCATGTTCACACGGAGTCTGGTCCCTGCCCGACAAACTAGGCCATCTCAACTGAAACAGTGAGGCTAAAATCAACATCATATCATAATTTCATGTCTCCATGTGTACGGCATGGAGTCCGATCTCGGCCCGATCGGATAGGCCATCTCACCCTAGGACATTCCCTATCGATTTATGGATCTTTTAGGTCATTTTATCATTTTCCATCTTTTGATTCACATCACACATCATTACATTCTTTGTCTCATCTTTCATATCATTACAATCCTTTGGTTCATGTTTCACATCAATTCAGTCTCTTGATTAATATTTCATCTCATCACAATCCTTTGATTCATATTTAATGCCATTCCAATCTTTCACATCTACCACAGCCATCACATAAGAGGATCGAACACATAGTAAAAGAGGTAACATAATGATCACAATTCATACACTCAAATAACACAACGATATGGTAGTAACATGGAATGGCATAGAAGCAAGAATTTTCCCAAATTGGTACATAGGGAACATAAATTCCATGGAGGATCAAACAAGAGAATCACACCCGGAAAGTGGCACAAATGGGCCTATCCTATGAAGATTAGAGTTAGTCATACATACCTCGAGTTGGGATTTTTTCTTAATTTCTATCACAATTCACTGGACCGTCTAGCACCTTCAATCTAATTCACAATGTGGCATAATTAAATTTAGAATTAGGAATTATGAGCATGTCTTAAACTCACTTGAACATTTTATCAAACACTAGGTGTTCATTTACATTAAATAACCCCTTTTTAGTGAAAGATTACTCTAACCTACTTACCTTTACTAGATTAGGGTAATTTGATTACAGGCATGCAAGTACTTTAACCCCCACCTTCATGAACTAACCTACCTATGTTTCTTTTTAACAAGAATCTGAAACTTAAGGTTAATGGGGGTAGAAGCTTACCTCTTGTGATAAAGAAAATAGTGGCCTACTCGATTAATTACAGGCCTGAGTAGTGATGGAGGATCAAATTGGTGAAGATGGGACTCTCTCTCACTAGAAACCACTCTCACTTCTCTCTATTTTATCAGAAGATCATTAAAAATAAGGGGGTGGGTGTTATATTAGGCTGGGGGTCGGGTTTTAAAAGTAGAAAATTGGAAGCCCCGATGCAGGTTTGCGGTTCGAAATGCGATCGCATTCCGGTTATGCTGTTTGTAGACCTGCCGCATTATTGGCCTTCAGCTGGGCCAAAAAGAAAAGGAATCTGCCCAGGTATGCGGTCCGCATATCTGTTATGCGATCGCATAGTGCGCTGCATAGCTTCCTCCGCAAAAACTCAGATGTATATATGTGGCCCGCATACATGAAATGAGATCGCATTTCGGGCCGCATAGCTTTCCTCAAAATGGACAGCAAACTGTCCAACTATGTGACCACTATGCGGTCCGCATACATGATATGCGACCGCATAGTGGACTACAGATCCACACAAACCTGAAAAATTCTATCCTCTAAGTCTTTGGGTACTTTTTCTTCCAAAAAGGTCCCATTTAAGAATTTCTACAGCTATATCAACAGAGGGGGGGGGGGGGGGGGGGGATCTATCCGGGCATCATTATAGTTAAGATATTTTACGGGTCTTTACATCCTCCCCCACTTAAAATCATTCGTCCTCGAATGAGGATCGGGGAATTACTTGGGTTTGAGAATACAATATGTTAACCCCCAATTTTCACTAACTCCGATTTCTTTCTAAAACATTTGCCAGAGTTTCCTTTGTAATTAGGCCTATCCACCTGTCAGAGAGCCCCCGAATCACAATTCACAAATCCCACTCAGTTACTTCAACAAATTGCACATAATTCAGTTACCTCAACAAATTGCACATAATTTAGTTAACACAATTCACACAAATATGGCACAAATTTGAGAAGTCATATTAGAAGGGGGATTAGGGGAGTGGGGTGGCTTTACACAAAACATGACACAAAATGCAATTACTTAGAGATGAAAACTTTCATAAACGACTACCTGACTTATTCAAACAAATGAGGTATTTCTCTTTCATTTCATTTTCCGCTTCCCATGTGGCTTCCTCGACTTATTGATTCCCCCATAACACTTTAACCAAAGCAATCTCCTTGTTTCTCAACTTACGAACTTGCCTATCAAGAATAGCAACCGGAACATCTTCGTATGACAATTCTTCATTAACTTCAACGGTCTCAACCGGCACGATGACAGACGGGTCTCCAATCACTCTCTTTAACATGGACACATGAAACACCAGGTGCACCAATGACATATCAGGGGGCAACTCCAGCCTATATGCCACCTGCCCTATCCTCTGAGTGACCCTATACGGCCTGACAAGTCTTGGGCTCAATTTTCATTTCTTTCCAAATCGCATGACCCCTTTCATGGGAGATACTTTCAAGAATAACCAATCATCTACTTGGAACTCCAAATCCCTGCGACGATCGTCAGAATAAGATTTCTTACGGCTCTGAGCAGTTTTCTACCGCTCCTTTATGATTCTAACCTTCTCCATAGCTTGATGGACAGGATTTGGTCCTAACAATTTAGCCTCCCCAACCTCGAACCGCCCAATCGGAGACCTACACCTTCTACCGTACAATGCCTCAAATGGGGCCATCTGAATACTTGCATGGAAACTGTTGTTGTAAGAAAATTCTATGAATGGCAAATGATCATCCCAGCTACCCATAAAATCAAGCACACAAGCTCGCAGCATGTCCTCAAGCGTCTGAATTGTCCGCTCTGCTTGTCCGTCAGTCTGCGGGTGGAAGGTTGTGCTGAGATTTACCTGCGTACCCAAACCTTGCTAAAATTTCTTCCAAACGTTAGCTGTGAACTGGGCCCCTCGGTCTGAGATAATAGCAACTGGAGTGCCATGGAGCTTGATTATTTCTTTGATATACAACATATCGTATTGTTCTGCAGTGTTAGTGGACTTGACTGGCAAGAAATGTGCTGACTTCGTGAGTCGATCCACTGTTAACCAAATTGAGTCAAACTTACGCGGAGTGCGGGGTAACCCTACCACAAAATCCATATTTATCATCTCCACCTTCCACACTGGGATTTCTATAAGCTGCGCTAACCCACCGGGCCTTTGATGCTCGGCCTTCACTTGCTGACAGTTCAGACACTTAGCCACAAAGTCCGACACACCCCTTTTCATACCATTCCACCAATAAACCTTCTTGAGATCATGATTCTTTTTCGTAGAACCAGGGTGTACGGAATATCTAGAATTGCGAGCCTCTGCCATTACCCTCTCCCGAAGATCCTCCACATCCGGAACACATAGTCTCCCTTGACACCGCAAGACACCGTCACCATTGCCGAGTGAAAAAGCTGTGGTCCTGTGACTTAGAATTTCCTCCCTTAACCGCGCCCATGCTGGATCATTTAATTTCTTTTCCTTGACTTCCGCTACAGGCGAAGATTCTGCTCCATTATGCACCACAACACTCCCTTCTTCTGAGGACGAAAGACAAACCCCTAGACTGGCCAACTAGTAAACCTCTCGAGCCAAAGGCCTCTGACCTGCTTCTAAGTGAGCCAAACTACCCATGGATTTCCGACTAAGAGCGTCTGCCACCACATTCGCCTTACCTGGATGGTACAAAATATTAATATCATAATCTTTGAGCAATTCCAACCATCTCCTCTGCCTCAGTTTAATTCCTTCTTTTTGAATAGGTACTGAAGACTTTTGTGGTCTGTGAACATGTCCACATGGACCCTATAAAGATAATGCCACCAGATTTTCAATGCAAAAACAACCGCTGCAAGCTCCAAATCATGCGTCGGATAATTCTTTTCGTGATTCTTGAGCTGCCTTGAAGAATACGCTATAATCTTACCACACTGCATCAACACACACCCCAGACCAACCCTTGAAGCATCACAATACACTACAAACCCCTATGTACCCTCTGGCAAGGTCAACACTAGCGCCGAAGTCAATCTCGACTTCAATTCCTAGAAACTCCTTTCACAATCATCGGACCACTGGAACTTGATCGCTTTCTGTGTCAGCTTAGTCAATGGGGAGGAGAGAGCAGAGAATCCTTCCACGAGCCTCCGATAATATCCAGCTAAACCCAAGAAACTACGAATCTCTGTCGGGGTTGTTGGTCTAGGCGAATCCTTCACAGCTACGATCGTTTGGGGATCAACCATAATCCCTTCCCTGGAGACAACATGACCCAAAAAGGTAACTGATTCTAGCCAAAATATGCATTTTGAGAACTTTACATACAACCGGTGCTGATGAAGAGTCTGCAGAACTGCCCTGAGATGATTAGCATGATCTTCCTGACTTCGCGAATAAACAAGGATATCGTCGATGAAAACTATCATGAAAGAGTCGAGAAATGGCTTGAAGACCCGATTCATAAGGTCCATGAAAGCTGTTGGGGCGTTGGTTAGCCCAAAATACATTACCAAGAATTAAAAGTGCCCATAATGAGTCCAAAAGGTGGTCTTAGGAATATCCTGCTCCCTGATATTTAGTTGGTGATACCCGGACCGTAAATCAATCTTTGAGAAGAACCTATCACCTTGCAATTGGTCGAACAAATCATCTATCCGAGGCAACGAGTATTTATTTTCTATGGTGACTTTGTTGAGTTGCCGATAGTTAATACGCATTCACAGAGACCCATCTTTCTTCCTGATAAAAAGGACAAGTGCACCCCTAGGAGACACACTTGGCCGAATGAAACCCTGTTTTAGAAGATCTTTCAACTGCTCCTTTAACTCCCTCAATTCTGCTGGCGCCATCCGGTAGGGTGGAATAGATATTGGCTGCGTATCAGGCAATACATCAATCCCAAAATCGATCTCTCTGTCTGGAGGAATCCCAGGAAGCTCATCCGGAAAAACATCAAGAAACGCATTCACAACAGGCACGGACTCAAGAGCAAGCACCTCTGAAGTGGTGTCCGCAACCCGAACCAAATGGTAGATGCACCCTTTGCTGATCATTTTTGAGGCATTAAGGTAGGAAATAAACCTACTTCTTGGCACAATATTATTCCCCTCCCACTCAATAACTGGTTCATTAGGAAACTCAAGCTTCATAATTCTGGTTCAGGAGTAGAGTTTAGCAAAGCACGAATAGAGACAATACATTCCCATTATTACATCAAAATCAACCATTCCTAGCTCGATACGATCGGCCGTAGTATCCCGACCACACACCGTGACAACACAATTCCTATAAACTCTCACGGTCGTAATAGATTCACCAACCGGAGTCGACACTGAGAACGGCTCATGGAGTTGTTCTAGTTCTATCCCAAAACTTGAAGCAATAAAAGGGGTGACATATGATAAAGAAGACCCGGGATCAATAAGAGCATACACATCGTGAGTTTGGATAGTAAAAATACCGGTGACGACATCTGGAGAAGCCTCTGCACTCTGACGACCACTCAAGGCATAGAACCGGATGGGTCCGCCCCGACCCCGTGCACCACCCCTAGCTGCACCACACCCTGTTGTTACTGGAGGGCCTCGAGCTAGTGGGCGTGCTGAGGATGTAGCAGCTGAAGAACTGGATGGATGGGCGATACCCCAACCTGCTCCTTGGTTGGATGAATGGCAATCTCTCTGGACCTCTCTCCCCACACCATAACATACTGGTCGGTCCAGATAACAGGATGCAGAATGAAACCTCTCACACTTGGGGCATAGGGCCCTCTGCTGCTGCTGAAATCTCCCACCTGAATGACCCAGCTGATGGAACCCCCTACTACCTGAATTGGCCCCAAAATGACCTCCCTGCTGATGATGATGACGCCCTGGTGGCGGGGCACTAGCGGAAGACTGAGCATAAGACTGGGATGGCCGTGAAGACCCTCTCCCAAGGACTGGTCTCCCACCTCCAAATGAACCTCCAGGGTTGCCCGCTGATCGGGCCCTAATACTACCTTCTCGCTCCATCCTTAACTTCAATTTTTCAACCTTTGTAGCCTGGGCAAATCCCACAATCTTCCCATAATTCATATCGGAATGCAGAGCAGCTGTAGCAGCTTCATTGACAACCAAGGGACCAAGGCCTTGTACAAACCGATGAACTTTTGCCTCCATAGTAGGCACCATGAGAATAGCATACTTGGACAGGCGCACAAACTCTATATGTTACTCCCACACACTCTTATTTCCCTATATTGAGGACCTCGAACTCTATAGCACAGGCTTCCCTAGTCTCGGCATGCAAGAAATAATCCATGAAAGCATCCGCAAACTCACCCCATCTCACCGAAGGGCTCCCCTCCCCACGGGAATCCTCCCACATCTCGAACCAAGAGTATGTCGCTCCCTTCAAGCTATATGAGGCCAACTATACCCCCTCTGTATTAGTAGCACGCATGACTCGAAGGGCCTTGTACATTTCGTCGATAAAATCCTAAGGATCAGCCTCGGGGTCAGCACTTGAGAACTCTAGAGGGGCTAACTGAAGAAACTGGTTGACCCTGGAACCTAAAGAATCCCCTTGCTCACTAGAGGAGGCAATGAAGAGTAGTATTCCTAAATGTCCATGCATCCCCCTAATTATAGATATGGTCGACAACACACCTATAATAAGGGCTCCGAGATATCCTAGGACACTTTTAAAACCTCAGGCTCTGATAACAATTTTGTCACGCCCCAAAATCGAGGGACGGGACCAGCACCTAACCGAGTGAACCCGGTCAAGCAAGCCTATTTAACCTTTCCTACCAGACTCGTTTCACCTCCGTGTTTATAGCATACATTAATTACATGAGTTAGCGAGAGACAAATAAAAAGCATAATTTCATAACATTAAGACCATTTTCCTCTTTTACCGTTATCAACATTAGGTCTTCCAAAACATACATACAAGTTACAATGTTCAAGGTACGGAATCACGGTTACGAGTAAGTCCAAAAGTACCCAAGATATATATATATATATATATATATATATATATATATATATATATATATATATATATATATAACCCACATAGTGTCTGCGGAGCCTCTACGAGATTGGAGAAATATACATAGACATGCCGGCGACAAGGCCCCGGCTATACCTCAAAACAGAACATGTACAAAAGGGGAAGAAATATATATATCAACATACGGCCCCAGAAGGAAGTGGGGCTCACCAGAACTGCTGGAAGGGAGGATGAGAAAGCACCACTATCGGCGATCGGCACTACCTGCTACAGAACCACCTACATCCATATAAAAAGATGTAGCGCCCCCGGCAAAAGTGACGTTAGTACCATTGAATAGTACTAGTATGTATGAACAAGCTCTAATCTAGATAGGATAAACAATAAACAAGCAATAATGCAAATAGAGACTTCACATAATAATCTACACAATCAAAAGTCACCATGTTTCTTATCCCGTTTTTCCATCTTTTGGTTAATGTTCTTTTAAGTTCATGTTGTTATTATTATTAATGAACCACTGTGTCGTTGTCACAAGGAGTCCGGTCTCTGCCCGACCGGCTAAGCCATCCTAGGTGAGGCCTGAACAATCATCATATCACATATCTCCACCGTGGCATGTTCACACGGAGTCCAGTCCCTGCCCGACCAGCTAGGCCATATCAACTGAAATAGCGAGGCTAAAAACAACATCATATCACAATTTCATGTCTCCATGTGTACGGCATGGAGTCCGATCCCGGCCCGATCGGATAGGCCATCTCACCCTAGGATATTCCCCATCGATACATGGATCTTTTAGGTCACTTTTATCATTTTCCATCTTTTGATTCACATCACACATCATTCCATTCTTTGTCTCATCTTACATATCATTACAATCCTTTGGTTCATGTTTCACATCAATTCAGTCTTTTGATTAATATTTCATCTCATCACAATCCTTTGATTCATATTTCATGTCATTCCAATCTTTCACATCTACCACACCCATCACATAAGAGGATCACACACATAGTAAAAGAGGGAACATAATGAACTCAATTCATTCACTCAAATAACACAACGATATGGTAGTAACATGGAATGGAATAGAAGCAAGAATTTTCCCAATTTGACACATAAGGCACATAAATTCCATAGAGGATCAAACAAGAGAATCATACCCAGAAAGTGAGCACAAATGGGTTTATCCAACGAAGATTAGAGTTAGCCATACATACCTCGAGTTGGGATTTTTCCTTAATTTCTATCACAATTCACCGGACCGTCTAGCACCTTCAATCTAATTCACAATGTGGCACAATTGAATTTAGAATTAGGAATTATGAGCATGTCTTAAACTCACTTGAACATTTTATCAAACACTAGGTGTTCCTTTAGATTAAATAACCCATTTTTAGTGAACGATTACTCTAACCTACTTCCCTTTACTAGATTAGGGTAATTTGATTACATGCATGCAAGGCCTTTAACTCCCACCTTCATGAACTAACTTACCTATGTTTCATTTTAACAAGAATCTGAAAATTAAGGTTAATGGGATAGAAGCTTACCTCTTGGGGTGAAGAAAATGGTGGCCTACTCGATTAATTCCAGGCCTTAGTAGTGATGGATGATCAAATTGGTGAAGATGGGACTCTCTCTCACTAGAACCCACTCTCACTTCTCTCTATTTTACCAGAAGGTCGTTAAAACTAAGGGGGATGGATGTTTTATTAGGCTGGGGGTCGGGTTTTAAAATTAGAAAATTGGAAGCCCCGATGCAGGTTTGCGGTCCGGAATGTGATCGCATTCTGGTTATGCGATCCGTAGACCTACCGCATTATTGGCCTTCAGCTGGGCCAAAAAGAAAAGAAATATGCCCAGGTATGCGGCAACTATGCGTTCCGCATACCTGTTATGCGATCGCATAGTGCGCCGCATAACCCCCTCCGCAAAAACTCAGATGTAAATATGCGGCCCGCATACATGAAAAGCGATCGTATTTCGGGCCGCATAGCTGTCCTCAAAATAGACAGCAAATTGTCCAACTATGCGACCACTATGCGGTTTGCATACATGATATGTGATTGCATAATGGACCGCAGATCCGCACAAACCTGAAAAATTCTATCCTCTGAGTCCTGGGGTACTTGTTCTTCCGAAAAGGTCCAATTTAAGAATTTCTACAGTTGTATAAACAGGGGGGATCTATCCGGACATCGTTCTTAGTTAAGAAATTTTACGGGTCTTTACAGGCCCCATCGTGTGGAGGGATGTTGCATGCCTTCGTTATTTATCAGATTTGGTTTCCATCCCTTTTACCTTTCGACACTTGCTTTATCTTTATTCTCTCAAGTTGTTTCGTGAAGGAGTTTTTTCCCTCTTGGCTATAAGTAAAAGAGTGTTAGTTATCCCCGAGGATGACCGAGACCGTGGCTAGTACGCTCGCTTTGTTGCTGCACCATTAGTGGGTGAAGAAAACATGCCTTTGTAAGAAAAATGGAACTTTACGCGTAAGTTTTCTTCTCTTTTTTTATATGTCTCGAATTACTTTATGTAATCACATACCTATGTTTCTTCATCAACTACAAAAGTCTTTGATGAGATTCCCGACATTCGTGCTTGGGTAGAAAAGATGCTAATTGCTGCTCCTATGGACAAACCTACAAATTTCTTCCTCAAAAGCTTGGTTGGAGAGTGAAAATGCACGGTCCCTTTTCCTTCATATTTATTCGTCCTCTCTTACTTTTTCATATGAAAATTTATCATTCTCCTTTTTTAGGGTTTTCTATTTATGGAATTAGTCCCGCGTCTGTTCCATCAACCAGGATTTCTGTGAGTCTTGCCAATGAACGGATTTTAAGTGCTTGTTCCTACAAAAAGAAAAGTGATGAAGCTCGTGGCTCTAACAATGAAGAGGAGATAGAAGAAAGTTCTTTGGCTAGAAAATCACGCGTTAGGAGACGCATGATTTCTGATGATGAAAATCCTGCTTCTCATGACCTTCCATCAAGTTCAATTCCATTCAAACTCATATATGAGCCAGAAAACACTCCTTTAGTGATTTCTGATAAAGATGTTGTATATCATCCATCCAGTACTGTTGATAGATTGTTCGCTCAAGGCTTCGAGGGTGAAGACGCTTTCGAGCCTGTTTCTGAAGAATTGCTTCTCGCTTTACTTCCAGTTTCGTCTACCATTAACCCCCCATGTGTCTTTACTCATAGTTTCATCTCTCATTGCTGCTTCTCATGTAGAAGTCGAGTCTTTTAGAAGTAGAAGGGAGATGAATAGTGTTGTATTTGAGGTCCCTGGAGGCAGGAACTTACTTAGAAAATCTGGTCAAGTTGATGTGTGGTTTAAGCCATTGCTAGGCCTCATGGTGAAGAAGAAGTTAGAAAGTCATTGCCTACTGACCTTAATGAATGACATTGTTCATTATTCTTTGAAGGTATAAGTTTAATTACACTTCCTTACTTCTTTTTTTCTCATTCATAACTCTTCCTCCCCTACCATTTTTGTAGATTAATTTGATTGGAGCAGAGCTTATGAAAATGTCACATTGACCAGCAAATTCTTGAATTGCGTTCCGAGGATGACAACTAGAAAGAACAATTCGAAGGTCTTCAACTTGAAAAGGAAGTTCTTGCAGAAGAGAATAATGCTTTTGAGCAACAAATAAGGATGGTTCCCGCTGAGTTAGCGATTGAAAAAGATTCTTCCAGTCAGGTCGGGAAGGATAAGGACATACTGGAGTCCTCCTTTGCTAAAAAACTCTCCAAGGCTACCGAAGAGATAAGGGGTTTGAAAGAACTCCTCAATCAAAAAGAGGTTTAATCAAAAAGAGGTTTACACAAGTGAATTGGTTCAGACACTTACCCAAGCCCAGGAAGATCTTTGTACCTCTACAGATGAATTTCAGTTCTTGGAAAGTTCTCTTGACCCTTTGAAGACAGCCTATGAAGCCTCGGAAGCAGAGAAAGAAGAGCTAAGAGCTGAAATTGATCAATGGGAGCAGGATTATAAGGCCCTCGAGGATAAGTTATCGTTGGATGTTAGTTGGCTTTTCTGAACACTCGCCTCGAAACTTTAGTTGAAGCCAACCAGGATGGTTTTGAACTTAATGCTGATATTGCTAGGGCTAAAGAAGCAATTGATAAAACTCAGCAACGTCAAAGCTTTTCCACACCTGAAGAGGAAGGATCTAAGGGTGATGGAGATGGACTTGCTCTTGGCGGATCTGATGTTCAAGCCTCTTCTCCCCAAGTTGATCCTTCTTCTCCTGTTGATTATGCTCCTTAGCTTTTCTTCTTTTCCTTACTCTTTTATTGACTTTTATTTGGAACTCCCTTATATTTATTTTCCTTAGTTTAACAACTTTTGGAAAGTTTGTTCGGGTTGCCCCTGTTTTTTTTGGGGTTTGATGACAAGTTACCACCTTTGTTCATTAACGTTGATGTATGTGAATGCTCCAGTTTCTTTTGTCGCATATTATGTTCTTTTACCTTTTAATATTTGAGCTTTTTATTGCATTTAGAAAATGCCTTAATAGACCATGACTTTGATAAACACGGGTTTTTATAAAAGCGAGCCCTTTTATTTTAACGACACTAATGAAGATGATGTCTCATCTTCATATTGGTGCCAATATATGAAACATGAAGTACACATAAAAAGAGAAATAATTTGAGGAAGTTTTATGTTTTGAAATTTCAAATAAATTTCGTATCATTTCCATAACTGTTCATACAACATGTACATAACTGCTTTCATGGTAGCAAATTTTTATATACAAATTCGGGTGTATTATCCCGTGACTAAATTTTAGACTTAACCTAGAATTCGTGGGGGTATGGAATATCTTGCATCGTTTTCGCGAGTTCAAACTCCTTTGAAAAAATTTCAAGGTTTTTTATTCAGGCTGAACTATGCCTCTTTGGTTCTTTGTTTCCTTCTATATGCGTAGCCCCCCAAGTGTTAGAGCTTTGAAGTATGAAATCTCGAACAATGGATAACTCATTTTTTTGGTCCTTCCCCTGAAAAGGAAAATACGAAAAGAACTCAGAGATAATTATTAAGTTCATGCCCCTTATGTACTTCTCTCATCACATACTACGTTTGTGATGAACCGAGGCACCGTGCTAAAGGTCCAACAAACATCTTTCAATATAAATTTCCACGAATTAAGCAATACTAAGCAGCTTTTTGTCGAAGCAATTGTGACTTTCTTGTCCTCAGGCAAGATACCGTACTGTGAAAAGTTCACAAATTCGTTCCTCCAATCCCAAGTTACATTATTGAAATTTACCTCACTCTTGTCTTGGTCGAGTGCCTAATGAAACAAATGTATCAAGATAAAATTTTCTCCATTTATTTCATCCACAATAGATGCGAGATTTGTCAATGCATCTGCTTCAGCATTCTCTTACCTTGGTATATGAACGACCTTCCATGTCTGAAATTGTCTAGGAAATTCTCGTACCTTTTCTAGGTATTGCTGCATTCGCGTTTCTCTTGCCACGTAAGTCCCCTGCATCTGGTTAACCATCAACCGCGAGTCACTTTTGATCATAATTTGTTCTATACCAAGTTCTCGTGCTAATTCCAAACCTGCAATTACAACTTCATACTTTACCTCATTGTTAGTAATTGGATAACATTTTATTGTTTGTCTTATGACTTCCCCTGAAGGTGGAATCCGTATAATTTCTAAACTCGCTCCTTTAACGCTTGAAGAACAATCAGTACATAGGGTTCAAATCCCCGGATTAGCTCTGATAAATACATGTGGTTCATTTTATGCTTCAGGAACTAAATTTGTACTAAATTTTGCTGCAAAATCTCCTAAAACCAGTGATTTTATTGTAGTTCGGGGCTGATATATGATATCATACTCACTGATTTCTATTGCCCATTTAGCTAATCTACCATATAATTCCTATTTATGTAGTATATTCCTCAGGGGGAAATCAGTTATTACAGAAATAGGATGACATTGAAAATAAGTTCTTAACTTTTTAGATGCCATAATTAATGCTAAAGCAAGCTTTTCCAAGTGTGGATATCGTGTCTCTGCATCTAGAAAATATTTACTAACATAATAAATTGGAGATTTCTTACCTTTATTCTCTCGTACCAACACTGCACTTACTGTCACTTTTGACACAATAAAGTAAATGAGTAGCCTTTCACCGTCTTCTGGCTTGGCTAGCAAAGGCGGGTTTGATAGATATGACTTTAAGTCCTTGAGGGATTGTCGGCACTCATCATTTCATTCAAATTTATTCCGCTTCTTCAATACTGAAAGAATTTAAAGCTTTTTTCTGATGACTTTGATATAAACCTCCCCAGGGCTGTTATCCTGCCTGTAAACTTCTACACTTCTTTTTTGCTTGTGAGTATATATGGTATTTCCTTGATCGATTTGATCTGCGTAGGATTCACTTCAATACCCCTATTAGAAACAAGAAAACCTAAAAACATACCTTAAGCCACACCAAAAGCACATTTTCGGATTTTGCTTCATATTATACTTGTAGAGAATCTCAAAAGTGTCTGGCAAATGTTGAAAATGATCTCCTGCCTGTGCTGACTTAACTAACATATCGTCTATGTAATCTTCCATAGTTTTCCCCAGATTTCCTTGAAACATTTTAGTCACCTATCTTTGATATGTGGCTCCAGCATTTTTCAAGCCAAATGGCATGACTTTATAGCAATAAGTGCCCCTATCTGTATTGGAATCACTACCTCGGGCATCCCTTTCCTTTTCTGAACCTAGATACAGAACTCATATCTTTTTGACTTAGTCTTGAGATGAATCGTGCATTCTCTTATTTCGATCGAGAGTCTCACCTTGCAGGTCCCATGTACGGCTCGTACCTGTCTTTTCCAGACCTTTTTTTTATTATGAACGTCTTGATCCTGCTCTTTCATTGGTTTTTGGTTGTGCGACCATATCTTCTTCTTTCCACAACTTTGCATTATATCTGTTGTACACATCATTCCAAGTTATTGTGAATACTTGTCAATATCCACCCCTTTTGATTATAGGTGGTACGCCTGGTATTTGCGCCTTCAACTATGTCTATAAAGTTAGCACTAAACTTTGTAAATTAGAATTATTTGGAGTACTTGACGAGATTCATTAGGATTTTCTCCACTTCTAGAATTATCAAGCCTTGAACGAGGGTTCTCCAGAGTTGTTGTGTTAACCGGTGGAGGAGTTTGCACCGCATTAGGTAATCCACTAACAAGAGCTTGCAACTCATTATTCACGTGCTCCGTAATAATTTTCTTTAGAGCGTCTTGCTCCATAGTTTATTCGTTTCCCTGTTGATCGTCAGCGCGAGAGGTGGACCCTACAGGTGAACTTCCATGTGACTGTTGAGGGCATCTCGTCGGTGTGCGATGTGGTGGAGTTGCACCTTGTTGGTTCAGCTGGTTGTTGTCGTTAACGGTAGACATATGATAGTTAAATACTGGAAAGTGAACAGATTATCACATTCCTTGTAACAGAACTAATTTGTTTAACCAAATAGATTTCTCTGTCAAAGTTAATATTTCGAAGAAAATGGGTTACTGATAACCAAGATTTACTTTACTTTCCCAACAACTTTAGGAAGAATAGATTAAAGAATAGAAATGATTGGCAAAGTAAAATAAGAAATGAACTGACAATCACTCCCCAAAATCAAGGCTTAAAATTTCAAGAGTAAAGCAAAGAATAATAGTATGTATTTCAGTAATAATCGTAACTTTCCCTTACAAATGAGATTTTCGTCCTTACATAGGAGCTTATAATTATAACGGTTCCACTATTAATTTGGGATCACTAATGGTATTAATTTTATTGATTTTTCGTTACCATACGTAACCGTAAATGGCACATTTATGACTAAAGCTTCCTTGTAACTGCTCTGATTCCCCTTCCTTATCTACTTCTGGTTCTTGTATTTTTCCTTCTTTGCAGCCTTTATTCATTTCGTTCTTGTTTCTTTTTTAACAGTTGTCAGGTCTGGTTGTTTTCTCTACATAACCCCGTGGGTGTTTCTCCCGTGCCTTTTATGCATTCTTAATTCATCTATTTGAGAATGCCACTTGTTGCTACATTGATGCTCCACGCCTTATGCCCCGTCAACTTGCTGATAGTCCCCATGTCATGTCTTTTTTCCACCAATAAACTTGACCATTTCTTAGTAGGTTGCTTGAGAATATCTTGATTATGGTGTGCCTCCACCATGCGTGGTACATGTTCAATTATCCCAAAATCAGCAGGAGTGTGTTATTGATGGAACCTTTCTTGGAAGAAGTTCACAACTTCAATAACAATTGCCTCATTTTCTTCAATCCATACTCCATCACTGTTTTGTATCCTCTTCAGTTGCAATCTCTTCCTTCTTCCATTGATTAGGGAGTGAAAGAATTTTGTGTTTCGATCTCCATCTTTGAACCATGACATACCTACTTTTTGTTTCCAAAACTCTTCCTCCAAAACCAAAACTCTAAATAAATCTTCCTACACCTTTTACAATCTTTCTCTATTGTGGAGTGTAAGATGCAATTCAAATAGTGCTTCATGATTACCATCTCCTCAATGCTGGAAATTTTCTGAAAACTGTCTCCGTAGGTTGCTTTACTCCATTGTGGGAGAGCCTTCTTCAACTTTTTTCAACTTGAAATTGAAAAGCACAAAAGGATTTGCTGAAAATTTGCATTCCAAGTTTCCTTTACAGCTTCATGAAAGCTTTCATGCTTAGCCTAGAAATTGAGAAATCTGAAAGACTTCTTTATAGGGACAACATCTGCATTATCTATGATCAGCAGAAGGCTATGATCAGACCCTATCTTAGATAGATGAGTGATTTCCAACTTTGGCCACATTTGCTGAGTATACAATCTTGTTTAGATCGTCCATTCCACCATGTAAATATGCTGCCCTTGAAGCCCAAATCAATTAGGTTACATATGTTCCTGCAATGTCTGAAATCATCGACCTCATTAATTGAGACTAGCAAACCTCAAAATTTCGCTTCTTTCCCAAATGAAAATAAAGTCTCCACCCACAATCCATGGTAATACCATATCTTGAGCGAGATAATCTAGAGAGTCCCAAAGCTCAACTCTGTGAATTACATCACATGGAGCATACACCAATGTAAGAATAAACTCTTTGTCAGTTTCAGTATCATATAGTTTCAAAGTCATATATTGTTTCAAATCATATATGACAATAATATCAAATCGTTCATCCACAAATGCCAAAACTTTGGTAGAAATATTAAAAAGAGCTTGAGCAAAGCCAATCTGTCTCTTGTACTTCTCTAATTTTTTGGATTGTTGCATTGACTCCATAAGATCTATAAATTGAAACTAATTCTTCCTATGCATTGTGATGAGCCTCTCAAAATATCTCTTGGTCTTTATATATCTAATATTCCATATAAGAGCATTCATTGCTAAATATGATATTTAGATAAAGTTCTCCTTGTTTGTACCCCTACTGCTTGCACACATGGTATCTCCTTTGCATGTTTATTTATTTATCTTCCAACTGATTTTCCTTTCTCTATTAATTTACGTGAAAGATCACTTTGTCGAGCAACATTCATGAAATTCTGAGCAGTGGATTTCTTATCCATGTCTCTTCCCGCATTTGATTGGTTTTCTTCTTGATCTCTGGGTTGTTCGTGTGTCATCACTTGATTCTTTGTAGGCTTAGGGATTAGATTTCGTTTACATTCTCCTTCAAAACCTTCCCAGTTGCTTCAGCTGGCAGTTTAGCTAATACTAGATTCCTAGCTTTCTCCCGTACTACCAAATTCTTCTATTGATGCACTATATAGCAAAAACTTAGACATTTATGCATTCTATCTTTCAAGTCCTTCCTATTGTTGATCATATCTACATTATGAGTTTGTCCTGTACCACCCGGATTAATTAATTGGATGTTTTCCTCATTAAGTTTAGCTATAGCTTGATTAGGGTTCACTGTATCATTTTGGCTAGGGTTAGGGTTATGATTAGGGTTAGGGTTCTAAGAAAGTCCTCCTCCATTCAGCTCCACCTGCTGCACTTTTTGTACTTCAGTAGTATTTGTTATATTCTCTTTGGCCTGCACTTCACTTCTCTTATTATTTATGCTTTGTTCTTCCTCTCGTTGTTCCTCCTTATCTACTGGATCATCATCATCATTGTCTTCATGAAACTCACCATCTTTTGATTCCTCATCAACCTGATCACACCGAAGCTTACCTCCAGTAAATTTAATCTTTTTTTCACCTTCTCTATCTTAGAAACAATTCTTGTATCCATCGATTGTGATGGCAGTCCCTAGAAGGGTTGTTTGGCCATGTCAAGATTATTATTAAAAGTTCTGTTTACTCACTGGCAGTGGATTCTTTTTCCTTTGGTTCCTTAACCATTGACTCACTAGGGTTCACATTTGTATCCTCATTAGAAGCCCCATTCCTAGTTGAAATAGGACTATACATAGAAGCTACCAGATTCAATTTCCTAGTAATCTTTGGATTAGGTTTAGGGTTGCGATTTATATTAACTTCATCCACCAATGCCAACTGATCATTTTCTTCCTTCTCCGCTTCTTCACTCTCTAAAACTGTAAATTTGTTATTCGTTTGCACTTGTTGCACTACCCCTTTTTCAACTAGAACAATTTCCTTTACGGCCACTTTGCACCTCAACTTGCTTGACATCCTTCTTCACTCGATTATCCCTAACTTCTTTCCATTATTCTCCAGTATTGCCCACAACTTTGCCACTGCTAAGAATCATCATAGGACCCTTGTCATTTCCTTTAGTCCCAGCTTTATCTAGCACAACTTGTTTGTCCTTATCATTGTTCACCATTAATTCAGGATGTAACCTCCAACAATCCATCTCATCATGCCCTTTTAATTTACACTCTTTCCATACTTAGGTAAAAAATCGTATTGAATTTTCATTCACTCCGTCCTTATCTCTTCAGTAGCTTCATTCTTTTTATCCATCCTTACCTTCTTAGGCAAGTCTTCTAGGAGATTAACTAACACCTTTACCCTTGCACAAGTTGATCGAGTTTTATGAATTGTAGCCTTATCAAGATGTAATGGGTTCCCCACAACTAAAGCTAATGAAAATAAGCATTCTTTAACAAAGTAAGTAGGTAACAAGCTTGGAAAAGAAATCGAAACCATCGCAAATGGAGTTTTTTCCCCTACTTTGAACTTTACATCATAAATTAAATGCCTTATTTGGTATTCATAACCATCCTTAGCCTTAATTTAATACGCACTCTTTGAAGTATGATTAATAAAATCCTAACATAATGTCTATTTAATTAAAACTTGCCCATCTCTAAATAAATCAATATTGCATTCACCTTTGATTCCACACTGTAAAGGGATTGCAACTCTGGCCATTCATATGAGAACTTTCCCACAACTACATATTGTAGACCTTCAATAACGTTCATCCTATCAACCTCTGCTTTTGTAAACTTGACGAGGGGCTGCCCATGTAAGAATTTAACACGTCTTAATGGAATGGGATCGACAGTATGGTTTACGTGCATGGTTATATTTAATGTGATTGGTTTTAGGAGATTTGAGAAATCTAATGGTTGTTGATTGTTTGCAATGGCATTAGGATTGGGTGGGGATGATTGGGGAGGCAGACCAGTTGTTGAAGAAGGCCGGCCACCGGCCGGAGTGGCCATAAGCGAGCTCGTGATCGAGGAACTCCAGTCGTCTCCTTTTCGCAATCGCCAGAGCTCTCTAGGGTTTCTGTTGTGTCATATAAATCGCATTTAAGGATTATATGAGGCCTTATATGGAAGACGATGTCATTTTTCGGCTGGCACAGAAGACATTTCATAGCCATGAATTACTATACACCATGTGTTTTGTTATAATATTTTTTATGGAATAATTATTTATCTATTTTATTCAATAAATTTTTGTTTTAAATATATCATGTATTCGTCTGTGTGTCCTTTGCTTATATAATAGATAATTTAGTGTATATATTTAAATTGTACACATAATATTAAAACATTGGTTTTTATAAGTTATAAAGTTTATGTTCACAATCAATGATGAAATTCGACAAACCATTAGAATATTTGTGGCACAAGATAAATATAATTTATGGCAATGATTAAAATTTTGACCTTTTGTGCTAGTACATTTTGTATGTATTGCAAAGATCATGTAGAGATAAGTATTTTATATTGACTTAATAAAATAGTTCTCTAGTCCATTCGTTGTACTTATACTCTTAATCTTATATAATTATTATTAGTTTTATATGCTATTTATTATTTTAATTTATTAAAAGGCGAGATTTTTTTAATGGTCAACAAGCCTGATAAATTGAACAATGATAATATACATTGGTAAAATAATAATTAGTTGATAGAATACATGCCTCAACTTTGAGATTGATGATATACTATTATGAAATTTATAATTTTTCATGTATTAACTCGGCCGATGGATTTTGTATCCTAATAAAATAATTAAGCAAAAGTCTATAGGAATAATCAATAAATTAAATTATAAGTAATTTAATTTAATTGATTAATATCTGAATTTTAACATGAGGAGTAAAATAAGGTTTTATGAAAGAATTTCAAAATGCAGCTAAAGAGTGCAATTGGAATGTTTAGTAGAATAATTCGTAATTATTATGGTAAAAATTAATTTCGCATGTTCGAAATTAATTCCATAATAGGAAGCCTTATTCGTTAATTTTTTGGTCTTGTGTCAAAATAATTGAAATTTTATTCTTTAATTTTTTTTATTTTTTGACAGTATAACTTTTCAGCAAAAGAGGTTCGGGTGAATCCCTTCCGCCCCTAAATCCACCCCTGCTAATATTTGGTGGGTTGGTGAAAGTAATACCTTCTAGAATTTTTGCAATAGCAGTTTAATTTACTGATAAGAAAGAAATTTGGGTCAGAATCAAGAAGTTAAAGAGTTTAGCCAAATTTCACCGAGATAAACAATTATAAAAATCTATCTAGTGAGAGGGAAATATATTATCAGTATGCAAGATTAATTAACGAGGAAGTAACTAAAGCTGATTTGTTTTCCTATTATATAAAGTATAATAAAAGCAGCCAAAACAATAGCCTGCACACTTGTATATAAAATTGAACAAGCTGGCGGTATGGAAGTAACCTACAATTAAGGTTGGTTAATTATGTCAATTTGTGAATATACAATTATACATACATTTACTTAAGAGAAGAGGTTGTTGTCATCCCTTAATTAATTACGTAGTTAGATACGGCTGTACTAATGAAGGACTTTGAATGGGCGGCCTCCACACATTATTCAAGGTCAACTTGTTCTTTCATCATTTACTTTGTTTTGGGTCAATTGTACATTTGATTACTTTACTTTTTATTACTCGCTACGGTTTACAATAAGTGATCAGTTTTTTTTTTTTCAAACTAAGTGTTCAGTTATGTAATCAAGAAAGAATTCAATTTATTTTTACAAAATAACCCATATGTACATATTCCTAAAAAATTCTTACTCCTAACATTAAATGTTTAATTAGGAATAGTTTAATCATAATATATATTTTTATATAAAATTTAATATTTTTTTAATGAGCATACTAAAAGCAAATTGATCATTTCTTGTGAACCGATTGAAGTACTTGCTACTGTATAAAGGAGCGTATAAGCACGCACAGGTCAACGTGCCTGTTTAGAATTCAAAAGAACCATTTCAGCATAATTAAGATAATATGATTGGGTAAAAAAATTATAGCATAGCTATTGTATAAGCTTTTAACTGCCTTTGACTAAATTGCCCAAAGTGATGTACTTCTATTTTAAAAATGTGTGGGTCCATTGAATACAACTGTCTCTTATGCCGCCTTTTACACTTAAATATTGGCATTGGACTATTGGAGCTTGGGGAAACGTGGCTAATATGACAGATTTCATGTATGAAACCTTTAAAATACTCTTATATATTTATTACATAGAGAATATATTAACTGATAAAATTTTGTAAACTTCATATTTCATTCGTTATTCTTATTTCTTTTACAATTTTTATTTAAGTAAACCAAAATAAAACATGTTACTATACTAATATCAAATAGATTATTTGAATTGAATCAAATCCAAATTATGTTTTCTATAACAACATTGCAAAACTTCTATTTTGCACTAACTTCTTATTTTCATTTTTATTTTTGCAAAAAATTATGTTTATAATATAAAACTTTTTTATATTAATCTCGGTTGTGTTTAACCAAAGAATTAGATTCTCTGCCAAAGCTATTTTAAGAAGCACACGGGTTTTTGATAACCAAAGAATGAACTAATAATCGCAAGGAAATTTGTAATTGGAAAGCAGTAAGATGCACGAAAAAGTAAGTGTATTGCAATAGTAGTTCGAGTGTCCTTACAAGCTATATTTTACTCCCTTATATAGGGAGTTTCTCAATATAACGCCTGCCCCTTTTCAGTAATTTGAGCATTAATGACTAATAATGACATTAATGTAATGTTACAATTATTTACCCTAACTGTTGCGTAAAGGTTGTGTAACGTTTAGCTTATTAATCGGAGATCTCTGAATCTGCCCTTATTCTGTCCGGATTCATTCTGACCGTATCTCTTCATCTTCTCAATCAGGTTGAGATTCCCGTAGCTGATTACTCCGTGGGTGTGTTATTCAGTGCCTCTTTGCCTCGTACCTCTTCACAGAGTTCTGTCCAGTTGGCATTTTTTCATTGTTCCACGTAGATTGCTGAGTCATCACAGTTATTACACGTGTGAAACTTTTTTTTACCAATACAGATTGTCCCCCACTTACAATTTATTTATCAATTAATACTTGGTAAGTGGATACTCATTTATGGCGGGAATATTTTGCCGCCGCTTCACTCATAACATCGCATCCATCTCTGAACACATGCGTCATTTGTTACTTCCATTTAATGCCCATGCCACATGGCCTTCCCGAGTTGGTTCTGAAATTGTTCAACGCCTTTTAGGGCTTTTTGCGGCTGCATCAGTCCCGAAGTGACAACTTCAATTATGACTTTAACATCACTATTTTTTTCAGTTTTGACAGTTGCCTTCTAGTATAAATACCCCTTTTCCTTTCTTTACTTCCACGAAAAACTTCCAACCTTCTTTCCTTGTTCGAAAAAATTCTTGTCTTTGTAAATATGTCTTCTTTAAACCAGTCTAAGAGAGTCATTAACGTAGATGATCTAACTCCTTCTTCTGCTCCGACACGGAGTAGGAGAGGCGGTAGGCTCAGTAGTTTAGGTTCTACTCCCTCCAGGGGTTCTTCTTCTTCTCATGTTACTCTTCCATCTTCTTCTAGGTTTGCCCTTTCTTTATCTTCTCCAAGGGCTAGGGCTTTTAGATCTTCACCAAAAGGTAAAGAACACAATGAACCTTTGCGTGAATCGAGGGTCGATGAAATAGTGCCTGCGGAATTTTATTTTGCTAGGGATAGTCAAGCCCTAAAAGAACAGCTTTCTTCAATGTCGTCTCTTGACAGCGCTGACAAGTATCCTACCCAGCTAACTGGGGGTTTGATACCTCTTGTACGTAGGGACTGTTACTGGAAGCCTGATTTTCCTGTTGTCGTTCCCAATGGTAATCAAAGAATAACTTCTTACAAGATCGGGTATTCTTTCGTGTATACCTATCCCTTCACATTAGGATTCAAGCCTCCCAGTATACCTATCCTTTCACATTAGGATTCAAGCCTCCCATCGACCCTGTTATCATTGAGTTTTGTCGATTCTTTAAAATTTGTCTGAACAAGTCTGTCCTCTTGTGTGGCGAGTTGTTGCGTGCCTTAGATATTTGGCTAACTTAGCTTCGGTCCCCTTTACCATTTATCATCTCATTCACCTCTATTCTCCAATGTTGTTCCTCCAGGGAGTTTTAACTCTTGCGGCCAGGAGTAAAAGGGTGTTAGTGACTCCTGATGATGATAAAGACCGAGGGTGGTACCTATGGTATGTTGTTGTTCCTACTGCTGGTTTAGTAGGTGAAGAAAATCTCCCCTCCCCTTAGAAGTGGAATCTTGCACGTGAGTACAATTTTTCTCACATTCCTTTCCTTTTGCTTTTGATACTTTGTCTGTACCGTAACTGTTTTCTTTTATTTGCAGCAACCATGGGAACCATCGAGAATGTCTCCGGTTTTCGAGATTGGGTAGAAAAACCTTTGTTAATCGCTCCGTTAGAAGAACGTTCGTGGAAGTACCTCTCTGGGAGGTTCGGTTAGAAGGTCAAGACTCACGATAATAGAAGTTTTATGCTTTTACTTCTTCCCTATTTTGAACTTTATTTGATCCCTTTCATTTGGTAGGGTTTCCTGCTCGTGGACTCTCTGCTGGAGCTGTCTTTGTTCCAAAGTTGTCCCTGGCAAAGGCCCGGGAGATCATTTCGGGTTCCTCCTCTTCAAATAGGAAAGCAAGTGGGTCAAAGACCTTATAGGAAGAGGAGGAAGATGAGGGTTCTTTAGTCCATAGGTCCTGTAGGAGGAAGGTGGTCTCTGACGACGAGTCTGCACCTGTCCCTGACCCTCCTGTGCTTGAATCTGAACTGTCTGCCCCCGAGGATGCAACTCCCTCTCCCGTTCGTGAATCAGTTGATCTCCTGTTCCGTGAAGGTTTTGGTTCTATTGCTGATGAAGCTCCCCTCGCTGTTTTCTCTCCTCTTGCCCCTAAACAACTTCCCCCAGTTGCTCCTGTTATAATCTCTTCTCCCTTGGCTATTCCCGCTCCTGTCGTTGCTTCTGCTCCCGTGGCTTTTTCTACCTCCCAGGCTTCTCTTCCCGTGACTCCTTCATCTACCCCGCTTCCGTGCCTTCTGTTACAAAAGTAGGTTCTTCCAGTAGGGGGGAGATGACGAAGGTGATGATAGAGGTTCCAGCAACGGGCAGTCTCTTCAAAAAGTCAGGCCAAGCTGACGTGTGGTTGAAACCCTTGATAGGCTCGACTGAGAGAGCTAAGCTGGACAGCCATGGTTACCTTACTTGGGTGAATGAAATTGTGAACTCTTCTTTAAAGGTAAAATTTGTTTTCCTTTGATCGTGTTTATATACGTCCTTACCGTATCTAATTTACCTCCTTTTGTAGATCAATCTTATAGGCACAGAGTTAATGAAGAGGGTTTCTCAAACGGACCAGGCAGCAAGGGAGTTGCGTATTGAGGCAGATAATTGAAAAGAGCAATATGAAAGCTTATAACTCAACATGGAGGTAGTGGAAGAAGAGAAGTGTACCTTGGAGCATCAAGTGAGGGTTATGACAGCAAAATTGGCCGTTGAGAAGGCATCTTCTAACCAGGAAGGCAAGGATAAGAGTGTTTTAGAGTCTTCGTTTGCAGAGCAACTATACTGTGCCTCTGAAGAGATCAGGAGCATGAAGGACTTATTGGATCAGAAGGAGGAGTATTCTGGTGAACTTGTTCAATCACTTACCCAAACCCAGGAGGACCTCCGCAACTCTTTGGAGAAGGTCCAATTTCTGGAAAGGTCTTTCGCTCCTTTACAGGCCTCTCATGATGTTGTTGTGGCTGAAAGAGATGAATAAAGAGCTAAAGTTGAACTGTGGGAGAAAGACTATGAAGAACTTGAAGATAAAGCAGTCGTCGATGTTAGCTGGGCTTATATGAACTCTCGTCTCCACACATTGACGGAAATGGGCCAAGAGGGTTTTGACTTGGAAGCCAAAATTGCTAAAACCAAAGAGACCATTGAGAAGTCTCAACAAAGTCAAAATCTTTCCTCCCCAGAGGTTGAAGTCCCAGCTGCTCGTGTCTCTCCATCCCAAGCCGATCCTCCTACTAGTGAAGACAACCCCCCATCTGAAGAAGTTTAAGAATTTGGTTCTCATTTTTTTTTCTTTGTATCAGTTGGTGGTTACCCCCAGTCCCATCGGGGGTAAGTTTGGATCCTTTAAGTCCCCAAATGACAACTTAGGGGAACCCAATGTAAAAACTAATACGGCTTAGACTAAGTTAACACTTAGTTTATTTTGCCGTTAGTATATTAATATCAATGCTAGCATGACCTTTTGAGTTTTTGTTTCACTCTTTAAGTCTTTTGCATGCTTTATTTTTTGAGGTTTTAGTTTTACCTCTGAGTTTTACATTTATAAAATGCTTAGAGTACTCGTACTTTTTCGTAATAGGCACGGTTTATAAAAGAGGGCCCTTTTTCTATCGACACTTAATGAAGAAGACGTCTCAAATTCATAATGGTGTAAATATACAAAAGTGAGATAGGAATTTTCAACATGTTTTCCTTTAACGGTGTTTTTAGAGAAAGTTTTTATATTAAACTTTCGTAACATTTCACATGTGTTCGCGTATCGTCTGTAACTCCTTTTGCAACTGGTTTCTTTTAACAGATTTGGTATAACCTTGCACTCGTAACTATTTTTCTTTTGTAACAGTTTTTCCGATTTAGTACAAGGAGATAACTGTTTTTGTTTACGACAATTTTGAATATAAGGGTATGAATTTTTACCCATAACTATTTTTATTGACAACAGTTTACAAATGTATACGAGGGTAATGCTTTTTCATCCGTAACTGTTTTCATTTAAAACAGTTTTGAATATATACAAGGATAATGATCTTTTATCCGTAACTGTTTTCTGTTACAACAGCTTTTTGAATAAGTACAAAGATGTGCATTTCTACTCGTAACTAATATTCTGCCTTTAACTTGAGCATTCGTTTATATTTACGAATATGTTTTTTTGAAACATTCGTTTATATTTACGAACATGTTCTCGAAGGTTTTTGAATCAGGATTTGCGTTTTGAGTCTTTGGCTCTTTTTATTTTGCTCATATCACTTGACTTGTTGGGAAGATGGATCTTCAGGCTCGAGCTTTGACTTTTTGATAGTCTTCTTTGCTTCATATTTGCCTTCCATATCGTGTAGTCCCCCAAGTTTTTGAGCTTTGAAGAATGAAATCTCGAGCACTTGACTATTCCTTCCTTGTGGTCCTTTTCCTGAAAAGGAAAAACGTACGGGACTCGAAGGTATATAATTTTTAGATGATGACTGCTTAACCCTTTAAAATGTCCATCAGAAAGTTGTAACCCTAGACCGGGAATTCAGTTACATCCTCGTGTATTTGCAGGTCTAATATCATCATCTGGTGATGGGTTAGCTTTTTGCCTATCATCTAAAACGGTTAGTAAAATTTTAACTGTACAAAAATAAAATCGAACGTAGTGATACCTGACCGAGGGTATTCCTTTTCCTTAGAATTAATACTTCTTCAAGTGGACGGCATTCCAACTGGTTGGTAAGATCTTGTCGTCCATAGCCTCCAGTTCATAAGCGCCTTTTCCAGCAATGCCACGGACTTTGTAAGGTCCTTCCCTATTTGGATTTACCTTTCCCGCACCAGCTTTTTTCGTTGATTGGAAGACTTTTTTGAGGACGAAGTCCCCAATCGTGAAATACCTGAGGTGAGCTTTTCTGTTGTAATATCGCTCTATGATTTGCTTTTGAGTTGCCGTACGTATTAGCGCAACTTCTCTTCTTTGCTCGAGAAAGTCCAAATTGGTTCTCAACTCGTCGTTGTTTGTTTCTTCCGTTGCTGTTGTAAACCGTGTGCTTCCTTCGCCAATTTCTACCGGTATCAAAGCCTCTGATCCGTAAACAAGCGCGAATGGAGTTTCTCCCGTATCTATTTTTGCAGTCGTTCTATAAGCCCATAATACTGCCGGTAACTCATCGGGCCAATTTCCTTTGGCTTTCTCTAACCGTTTCTTTAGGTTGTTGACGATGATTGTTTTCGTTGACTCAGCTTTCCCATTAGCCATGAGATGATATGGTGATGTAGTGATTCGTTTAATTTGCCAACTTTCGAAGAATTCCGTGATTTGAGAGCCTATGAATTGCGGGCCATTATCACATACGATCTCCTTCGGTATTCCAAAGCGGCATATTATGTTTCGCCATATGAAGCTTTTCACTTCTTTTCACCTGTTTAAAAGCTTCTGCCTCCACCCATTTTGTGAAATAGTCAGTTAACACGAGTAAGAACCGTACCTTTCCTTTAGCTGGGGGAAAAGGTCTTACTATGTCCATGCCTCATTTCATAAATGGCCATGGTGATACCACTGGGTGGAGTAACTTTGCCGGTTGATGCATGTTATTAGCAAACCGTTGGTACTTGTCGCATTTAGCTACGAAACTTTCAACATCTTCTTCCATTTTAGGCCAATAGTACCCTGCTCTGATTAGGGTTTTGACTAAAGATTTTGCTCCTGCGTGATTTCCACAGTGTCCTTCCTGGACTTCCTTCATCACGAACTCTGTTTGACTGGGTCCAAGGCATTTTGCTAAAAGACCTCCGAACATTTTGCGGTATAGATCATTTCGAATGAGGCAGTACCGTGCAGCTTTTCGGCGTAGTGCTTGAGCTGCATTTGTATCTTCAGGTACGGTACTATTCTGCAAAAAAGTTTAATATTTTGTTTCTCCAATCCCAGGTCAAATTGTTAAATGTTACCTCATTTTTGTCCTGGTCGATCACTGAATGAAATAAGTGAATGACAATTGCATTGTCTTTGTTTGACACTTCCGCAACTGCTGCAATGTTAGCTAATGCATCCGCTTCTGCATTTTCCTCTCTGGGTATTTGCACAATTTTCCATGATTGGAATTGTCTTACCAAGTCTTGTGCCTTTTCCAAGTACTGTTGCATACGAGTCTCTCTTGCTATATAAGTCCCCTACATCTGGTTCACTACCAGTTGAGAGTCATTTTTTATTACGATTTGCTCGATTGAGATTTCCCGTGCCAGTTCAAGTCCTGCAATGACAGCTTCGTACTCTGCTTCATTGTTAGTTATGGGATAACATTTAATTTCTTGCCGCATCTTTTCACCCGTGGGTGATATTAAAACTATTCCCAGGCCAACTCCTTTTACATTAGAGGAACCGTTAGTAAATAGAATCCATATACCTGGATAAGCCATGTTAAAGAGTTGTAACTCTCTTTCTAATTCGGGAATTATGTTGGTATTGAATCAACGACGAAATCAGCTAAAATTTGAGACTTTATTGCAGTCCTAGACTAATATATTATGTCATGCTCACTTAATTCTATTGCCCATTTAGCTAATCTTCCCAATAATTCTTGTTTATGCAGAATATTTCTCAAGGGGTATGAAGTCACAACAATAATGGGATGACATTGAAAATATGGTCTTACTTTTCTAGCTGCCATATATTGTTTCAGCGTCTATCAAAGTCTTTCTTACGTAATAAATCGGAGATTGCTTACCTTTGTCTTCCCTTACCAGTACTGCAGTTACGACAATTTATGCTACGGCAAGATAAACATACAACCTTTTCCCTTATTTTGGTTTTGACAGCAACGGGGGTTTTGATAGATAGGCCTTCATATCTATGAGAGCCTGTTGAAATTCCTCAGTCCATTCGAACTGATTCTGCTTTTTAAGAACTGAAAAGAATTTAAAACTCTTTTCCGAAGAGCTGGATATAAATCTCCCCAAGGCTGCAATTCTTCCTGTTAGTCTTTGCACTTCTTTTTTACTTGTAAGTATATTGGGTATTTCCTCAATAGCTTTAATTTGAGCAGGATTTACTTCTATTCCTCTATTTGACACAAGGAAGCCCAAAAACTTACTTGATTCCACGCCAAAGGCACATTTTTCTGGATTTAGTTTCATATTATACCTGTGTAAAATTTTGAAGGTAATTGAAAGATGCTGGAAATGATCTTTCGCTTGTGTTGATTTCACTAGCCTGTCATCGATATAAACCTCCATCGTTTTTCCCAGATGTTGCTGGAACATCTTGGTCACCAGCCTTTGATATGTGGCTCCAGCATTTTTCAGGCCAAAAGGCATGACTTTGTAGCAATAAGTCCCCCTCTTCGTCAATCACTTGGTTCTTGAATGATCCCTTTTTTTTTTCTTTTGCTTGACAGGCACGAAGGATGGATCTTCATTTAATTGATGAGTCATCACTTCTGGTGGAATAGCTGTCATGTATGAATGGGATCATGCAAAGCAATCCGCGTTAGTTTTTAAATAATCAATTAACTTACCTCTTCTGTTGGGGTTTAGCCTCGTGCCTATATAAGCTTTCTGTTCAGGCTTCTGTTCAAACAGTGGAATAGCTTCGAGCTCTTCCGTGGTTGTTTTGATGTGTTCGTCTTCTTCTGGTTCCTGAATGACATCAGGTCTGGAATCCACGTCTGCATGGTTTGATACATCTCCCGTGGTGACTTGGTTCACTTTTTCGTGACTATTTTTTTTTGTTCCTGTTTGAATAATAATTTCTTCCCTACATGTTTGGGCAATAGTTTCTTCCGTACCTGTTTGAGCAACAATTTTTTCCGTACATGTTGATTCTTCCGCTTCTTCTTTATTATAATGTACCACGTAATTTATATTCCTTGAGGTTTGCTGATCGCCTCGAATCTGTTGAATTCCCCATGCGGAAGGGAATTTAATTACCTGATGTAGGGTAGATGGTACCGCTCTCATGTCGTGGATCCACGGTCTCCACATGATTGTTTTAGGCCATGTCAGTGTCACGACCCCAAATCCTAACTGGTCGTGATGGCGCCTATCATGGAACTAGACTAGCCACTATCACGTAACTACACATTTCTTTTAATAAAATTTCTCAAAATCATTAAGAACCAGCATAATAAGTAGAAAATTTCTCTAAGACTTAAGCAAGCATAATGTAATCTAACTGTCTAAAACCGTTCCCCATAACTGGAGTCAACTGATCACGAGCATCTACGAATAGTACTAAAACTGCTAATGTCATAAAACAATGTCTCAGAACAAATACTAAATACTAAATGTAGGAAGGGAAATGGAGAAAGCTGTGGATGCTGGACAGTTACCTCGAAATCCCAAAAGCTGACGCCGAACGGACGCAAATGACTACTGCTCAGAACCAGTACCTGGATCTGCACACAGAGGTGCAGGGTAGTAATGATGAGTACGCTAACTCAGTAGTAATGAAAATAAATCAAGTCTGAAGATAAGAAACACACAGCACAAAACACCAATCCACAAATAGTAAAATACAGAGTCTGAGTAAAGTATACACTTAATACAAAAGTTTGAAAGCCAATTTCCATAAAAACCCTTTGAATAAGTATATTTTCAATTGTTTCTCAGTAAAATTCCCAAAAATATCAGTATAGAAGAATGAAGTGAATCAAAATCAAACTCAGTAAAAATATCATCATAACCGCCCCTCGGGCCACATCATCACTCATAAATAGTCACTCAGCACCTCACCATCACTCAGTAACAGTCACTTAGGACCTCACAGTCACTCATGCCTCCCAATCACTCGTCACTCGACACTCGCACTCAGTAGGTACCTGCGCTCACTGGGGGTGTGTACAGACTCCGAAGGGGCTCCTACAGCCCAAGCGCCATAAACAAGCCAAATCATGGCATCAATCACTCAGGCTCTCGGCCTCTCTCATATCATAAACATCCTCACAATATTGGCCCTCGGCCTCACTCAGTCAGACACTCTCAACATGCCACTCGGGCCATAAAAAATGGGGTTCTCGACCCAAAACAGTATTTCATTTCAAAAAATAATATTATCATCAAATATGAGTGTCAACGATTTCACAAGAAAGACTGAGTGTAAAATCATAAATACTACGTGAGGAATATCGGAAAATAGCCCCCAAGGCGTTAAAACAAATCGGCACCAGACCCCAAACATTGCTTACAACCCAAATATGCCAAAACATAGTAATACTATAAAACATATGATTTAAAAGCAGTTTCGCAACTCAATAGTTGCCTAAAAAGGAAAACATTTCCAAATATCCAATTCGTGCACGCCCCACACTCGTCATCCAGTGTGTGCGTCACTCCAAAACCGTGAAAGGATGTAAAGTCCGGGGTTTCATACCCTCAGGACAAGATTTAAAGACATTACTTATCTCAAACTAGCCCGAAACGCTGCTCCGCAACATGCTTGCCCCTCGAATCAACTTCTGATTGCTCCAAATCTATAAATATCATATTTTACACATCAAATTATGCCAAGGGGATGAAACTCAATCGGAAGATATCAATTTTAAGCACAAAACCCGAAATTAGAAAAAAACCGACCCCCGGAACCACGTCTCGGAACTCGATAATACAAAAATGATCCACATCATCTCACGCGTCCGTACATATAAAGAACTCTCAAATCGGAGCCCGATTGACCCCTCAAATCACCTCTAAAAGGTCTCTTAAACCCAAGCCCTAGTTTCCCCCTTTTCCACCGATATTCCCCAATTAAACACTGTTAATTTGATCCTTAATCACATATAATCGAGTTAATAAGTCCAAAAAACTTACCTCAATGATGCACAAACGTTTCCCTCTTCCAAAACCCTCAAAAACTCGGAACCCGCAAAATAATGGTGAAATCTAAAAATCGTTAATTCCCCTTTTTATACTTTTCTGCCAAGGCTTTTCGCACCTGCGGCCTATTTCTTGCACATGCGGTCCGCACCTGCGCTCAGGAGGACCGCACCTGCGACTTTCATTAAACCAGACAATTCTCGCACCTGCGGATCCACTTCCGCACCTGCGACCTCGTAGGTGCAGTCCAGTGTTCGCATCTGCTACTTTCCCCTGTCTGACCAGATTCTGCATCTGCGGAGACTTTATCCTCTCCTGCAACCTGCACCTGCGATTCCCCATCCGCAGGTGCGGTTACACCAGTAAATTCACTTTAGTAGCTGATGCTGGACCTTTCAAGCCTAAAAATCCTCGTAAACCATCCGAAATTAATCCCGAGCCCTCGGGAACCCCAACCAAATATACCAACACAACATAAATAATCATTCAAACTTAGTTGCACTCTCAGAACACCCAAAATAACACCAAAACACCAAAATCACACCAAAGTCAAGCCTATGAACTTTGAAATTTCTTAATCCCACCAACGATGCCGAAACCAAGCAAAACACATCCGATTGACCTGAAATTTTGCACACATATCCAAAATTACATTACGAACCTGTTCCAACTTACGAAATTCCATTCCAACCCCGATAGCCTATTTTCCACTGCCGACCGAAAATCACCAAAAACTAGCTTTCGCCAATTCGAGCCTAATTCTACACCGGACATCACAATAATATTCCGAACACACTCCTAAGTCCCAAATCACCTAACAAAGCTATCCGAGCCATAAA
Organism: Nicotiana undulata; assembly: GCA_005239495.1. Taxonomy (NCBI): domain Eukaryota; kingdom Viridiplantae; phylum Streptophyta; class Magnoliopsida; order Solanales; family Solanaceae; genus Nicotiana; species Nicotiana undulata. The sequence goes on from ML291583.1 coordinate 96,256, forward strand.
ATCCTCATTCTGAGGTCGTTTGCCAATAAGTCAACTCCTAGTTGACCTTTTCAACTATAAAGCTATTTTTAGAGACTAAGTGTCTCAATTCTCACTACAACCATTCTGAACCCGAGCCAACCGACTCTAACACATCATAAAAAGTGTAACCAATCTATGACAAGGAAAAAACAGTAAATATAATGCAGATTCTACAAAACAACCGGCCAGGTCGTTACATTCTCCCCCTCTTAAACAAATGTTCGTTCTCGAACGGGTCAATAAACATACCCGAAGTCTCAAAGAAGTGAGGATATCTGCTCTGCATCTCCCGCTCGGTCTCCCAAGTAGCCTCCTCCACTGGCTGACCTCTCCACTGTACTTTCACTGAAGCTATATCCTTAGACCTCCACTTTCTGACCTGACGATCCAAAATGGCCACTGGCTCTACCTCATATGACACTTCATCCTTGAGATGAACTGTGCTGAAGTCTAACACATGAGACAGGTCACCAATATACTTCCGGAGCATCGACACATGGAATACCGGATGAACGCTCGATAAGATGGGTGGCAAGGAAAGTCTATAAGCCACCTCTCCAATTCGCTGAAGTACCTCAAAAGGACCAATAAACCGGGGACTCAGCTTTCCCCTTTTCCCGAACCTCATAACACCCTTCATGGGTGATACCTTCAACAGTACCTTATCACCTTCCATAAAAGACACATCCCGGACCTTCCAGTCCGCATAACTCTTCTGCCTAGACTGCGCCGTTCTAAGTCGCTCCTGAATCAACTTCACCTTCTCCAACACATCCTGAACCAAATCTGTGCCCAATAGCCTAGCCTCACCCGGCTCAAACCAACCAACCGGAGATCTACACATCCTACCATATAAAGCTTCATACGGTGCCATTTGAATACTAGACTGGTAACTATTATTATATGCAAACTCTGCGAGTGGCAGAAACCGATCCCATGAACCCCCAAAATCAATCACACAGGCACGCAACATGTCCTCCAAAATCTGAATAGTCCGCTCCGACTGCCGTCGGTGTGAGGATGAAATGATGTGCTCAACTCTACCTGAGTACCCATACCTCTCTCCACAGCCCTCCAAAACTGAGATGTGAACTGAGTACCTCTGTCAGAAATGATAGACACCGAAACTCCATGCAGTCGGACAATCTCCCTGATGTAGATACTAGCTAACCGCTCCGAAGTATAAGTAGTACAGACAGGAATGAAGTGCGAGGACTTGGTCAACCGATCCACAATGACCCAAATAGCATCAAAACCCTTCGAAGTCCGTGGAAGCCCAACTACAAAGTCCATAGTGATCCGCTCCCACTTCCACTCCGGAATATCTAACCTCTGAAGTAATCCACCCGGTCTCTGGTGTCATACTTGACCTGTTGGCAATTGAGACACCGTGCTACATACTCAACAATATCTCTCTTCATCCGCCTCCACCAATACTACTGTCTCAGATCCTGATACATCTTCGCGGCACCCAGATGGATGGAATATCGCGAGCTGTGGGCCTCTGCTAATATCAACTCTCGAAGACCCTCCACACTGGGCACGCAAATATGACCCTGCATCCTCATAACTCTGTCATCACCAATAATTACATCCCTGGCATCACCTCGACGGACCTTGTCTTGAAGAACTAACAAGTGCCAATCATCATACTGGTGTCCTCTAATCTGATAAAAAAGAGAAGACTGGGAAGCCATGCTAGCTAATACCCGCGGAGGCCCTGACAAATCTAATCTCACCAACTGACCCGCTAAAGCCTGAACATCAAGTGCTAAAGGTCACTCTGCTGCTGAAAGGTAAGCTAGACTCCCCAAACTCTCGACTCTGCGACTCAAAGCATCGACCACTACATTGGCCTTCCTCGGATGATACAAAATAGTGAGGCCATGATACTTGAGAAGCTCTAACCACCTTCTCTGACGCAAATTCAAGTCCTTCTGCTTCAGCAGATACTGCAAACTACGATGATCAGTGAAAATCTCACACTGCACTACATACAAATAATGACGCCAAATCTTCAAGGCATGAACAATGGCAGCTAACTCAAGATCGTGCACTGGATAATTCTTCTTGTGCACCTTCAACAGTCTAGACGCTTAGGCGATCACCCTACCGTCCTCCATCAGTACTGCTCCCAAGCCAACTCTAGAAGCATCACAATAGACTGTATAAGAACCTGAATCAGTAGGCAAAACCAATACCGGAGTTGTGGTCAATGCTGACTTGAGCTTTTGAAAGCTCTCCTCACACTCATTCTGGGTCAATCTTGTCAATGGTGAAGAAATATAAGAGAATCCCTCCACAAAGCGACGGTAATATCCCGCCAGACCAAGGAAACTCCTAATCTCTATAGTTGAGGACGGTCTGGGCAAACTCTGCACCACCTCAATCTTCTTCGGATCAACCTGAATATTCTCACTAGACACCACGTGCTCCAAGAAAGCTACTGAACCAAGCCAAAAGTCACACTTGGAGAATTTTGCATAAAGCTTCTCCTCCCTCAACCTCTACAACACAACCCTCAAATGCTGAGCATGCTCCTCCTGGCTACGGGAATATACCAGGATGTCATCAATGAACACAATGATGAAAGAATCAAGGTAAGGCTAAAACACGCTGTTCATTAAATGCATGAACGCGGCTGGGGCATTGGTCAGCCCAATTGACATAACCAGAAACTCATAATGACCATATCTAGTCCTGAAAGCAGTCTTCAAAATGTCAGAATCCTGAATCTTCATTTGATGGTACCTGGATCTCAAATAAATCTTAGAGAACACTCTAGCTCCCTGAAGTTGGTCAAACAATTCATCAATATGGGGCAAAGGATACCAGTTCTTCACCGTAACCTTATTCAGCTGCCTATAAACAATACACATGCGCATGGACCCATCTTTTTTATTCACAAACAACACCGGTGCACCCCAAGGTGACACACTAGGCCGAATGAACCCCTTATCTAGGAGTTCATGAAGCTGCTCTTTCAATTCTTTCAACTCCGCTGGTGCCATACGATAAGGTGGAGTAGAGATAGGCTGGGTGCCTAGCACCAAGTTAATACAAAAATCAATGTCCCTGTCAGGTGGCAGGTCTGCAGGAAATACGTCAGGAAAATCACGGACCATAGGAACATAATCAATAGAAGGAGTCTCACTACTAACATCCCTCACAAAGGAAAGATAAGACTCACACCATTTCTCAACCATACGCTGAGCCTTCAAATAAGAAATCACTCTGCTAGGCACATGCTCAATAGACCTCTCCACTCAACTCTCGGAACTCCAGGCATAGCTAGGGTCACTGTCTTAGCGTGACAATCAAGAATAGCATGACATGGGGATAACCAATCCATGCCTAGTATCACATCAAAATCAACCATGCTGAGTAATAACAAGTCCACTCGGGTCTCCAGACCCCCAATAGATATCACACACGACCGATATACATGGTCCACGATAATAGTATCGCCCACCAGAGTCGTCACATGAACATACGTAACTAAAGACTCACGGGGGCATGTTCAGAAAGTGAGGAAAATACGACGAAACATAAGAGTATGTGGAACCAGGTTCAAATAAAGCCAAAGCATCATTGTGAAAGATTGAGATAGTACTTGTAATCATCGCATCGGAAGCCATAACATCAGGCCTAGCTGGGAGTGCATAGATACGTGGCTGGCCTCCACCTGCTCGACCTCCCCCTCTAGGGCGGCCTCTAGCTGCCTGACCACCACCCCTGGCTGCCTGGGTAGGTGGTGAAGTGACTGGGGCTGATGTCGAGGGCTGAACCCTCTGCTGAGATGAACTACTAGGATAACAAGGACACTGCCTCCATAAATGTCCAAACTCTCCACACTCAAAACAACTACCTAGAGCTGGAAATAGGGACTGAAGAGAACCCCTGCCACTAGAATAGCCTCCGGATGAACCATGCATAGAAGAAATCTGAAATGATGATGCTCTAGAGGAACTCTGAGCTGGAAGGGCACTAAAGGAAGAACGTCCCGGATGAGAGCTGCGGGGACCCTGCCCCAAATATGCGCCACTATAAGCTGGGTGAGCTGGCTGAGGAGGTGTAAATGGACGACTTCTATTGTGCTGAAACTACCCTTTGGGAGGGGAACCACTGAAGCTACCTGATCCCTGAGGCCTCTTAGCCTCTCTCTCCTTATGCTCCTACATGCGAACTGACTCAATATCCCGGGCAATGTCAACAACCTTCTCGAATGTAGCTCCAGACACTCTCTCTTGGTCATCAAAATCCGAAGCTGATACGTGAGACCATCTACAAACCTCCTGATCCTCTCCCTATTGGTAGGGACTAAATAAGAAGTATGTCGAGCCAACTCAGAAAATCGCATCTCGTACTGTGTAACTAACAACTCCCCCTGGCGCAGCTGCTCAAACTACCTGCTCCTCTCCTCTCATTGGCACCGAGGAACATACTTATCCAAAAAGATCGTGGAGGACTACTGCCAGGTGAGGGGCGCTGAACCAATCGGCCTACGCTTCTCAAATGCCTCCTACCAAGTGAAAGCAACACCAGCAAATTGAAACGTAGAAAATGAGACCCCACTGGTCTCCAGAATCCCAGCAGTACGGAGTATTCTCTGGCACTTATCCAGAAAACCCTGGGCATCCCTACCCTCTGTGCCGCTGAAAGTCGGAGGCTGAAGTCTACTAAACCTCTCCAGCCTGTGCTGCTTATCCTCGGGCATAGCTGGGACTACATAGTCCTGAATTGGGGCAACCGGTTGGGCTGGGGCTGCCCCCGGTGCCTAAAAGTCCTGTACAACCGACTCAGGTGTTCAGGCTGCTGGAGTCTGAGTGCCTCCCCTGGCCTGAGCTGTAGCGGCAGTAGTAGACATAGCAACTGCCTGAGCCAAACTTGTACACACTGTCAAGCTCTAGGCTAGGGTCTCCTGAAGACCCGGAATGATAATAGGCACTGCCGGTGCCTGAGCCTATCCCGCTGGTAGTAGGGGGGATCCTCTGGTACTGTCCCGGCTACTGCACGGGCTGGTCCCCTAACTCCACCACGGCCTCGACCCTTCGTGGGTCCAGCTGGTGTCTGGTCACCCTGATCCGTAGCGCGTGTCCTCACCATCTGTGAGAGAATGAAACAACGGGAGTTTAGATTTCCAGAATCAATAGAATGACACGACAAAGTTCAAGAAAATGGGATTTTTCCTAAGGGTTCTGCAGCCTCTTGAAGATACGTCTCCATACCAATCTGCAAGACTCTACTAAACCTGCTCATGACCGTTGAGTCCTATGTAACCTAGAGCTCTGATACCAACTTGTCTCGACCCCAAATCCTAACTAGTCGTGATGGCGCCTATCGTGCAACTAGGCTAGCCACTATCATGTAACTACACATTTCTTTTAATAAAATTTCTCAAAATCATTACTAACCAGTATAATAAGTAGAAAATTTCACTAAGTAACAAGCATAATGTAATCTAACTGTCTAAAACCGTTCCCCAGAACTGGAGTCAACTGATCACGAGCATCTCAGAATAGTACTAACACTGCTGATATCATAAAACAATGTCTTAGAACAAATACAAAATACTAAATGTAGGAAGGGAAATGGAGAAAGCTGTGGACGCTGGACAACTAACTCGAAATCCTAAAAGCTGAGCACGAACGGACGCAAATGACTACTGCTCAGAACCAATACCTGGAACTGCACACAGAGGTGAAGGGAGTAATGATGAGTACGCTAACTCATTAGTAATGAAAATAAATCAAGTCTGAAGATAAGAAACACACAACACAAAACACCAATCCACAAATAGTAAAATACAGAGTCTGAGTAAAGTATACACTTAATACAAAAGTTTGAAAGCCAATTTCCATAAAAACCTTTTGAACAAGTATATTTTCAATTGTTTCTCAGTAAATTCCCAGAAATATTAGTATAGAAGAATGAAGTGAATCAAAATCAAACTCAGTAAAAATATCATCATAACCGCCCCTTGGGCCACATCATCACTCATAAATAGTCACTCATCACCTCACCATCACTCAGTAACAGTCACTCAAGACCTCACAGTCTCTCATGCCTCCCAATCACTCGTCACTCGTCACTCGCACTCAGTAGGTACTTGCGCTCACTGGGGGTGTGTACAGACTCCGAAGGGGCTCCTACAGCCCAAGCGCCATAAACAAGCCAAATCATGGCATCAATCACTCAGGCTCTCGGCCTCTCTCATATCATAAACATCCTTACAATATTGGCCCTCAGTATCACTCAGTCAGACACTCTTAACATGCCACTCGGGCCATAAATAACGGGGTTCTCAACCCAAAACAATATTTCATTTCGGAAAAATAATATTATCATCAAATATATGAGTGGCAACGATTTCACAAGTAAGACTGAGTGTAAAATCGTAAGTACTACGTGAGGAATATCAGAAAATAGCCCCAAGGGGTTAAAACAGATCGGCACTAGGCCCCAAACATGGCTTACAACCCAAATATGCCAAAACATAGTAACACTATAAAACATATGCTTTAAAAGCAGTTTCGCAACTCAATAGTTGCCTAAAAAGGAACACATTTCCAAATTTCCAAGTCGTGCACGCCCCACACTCGTCATCCAGTGTGTGTGTCACTCCAAAACCGTGAAAGGATGTAAAGTCCATGGTTTCATACCCTCAAGATAGGATGTAAAGACATAACTTACCTCAAACTAGCCCAAAAAGCTACTTCGCAACACGCTAGCCCCTCGAATCAACTTCCTATTTCTCCAAATCTATAAATATCATATTTTTCACATCAAATTATGCTAAGGGGATGAAACTCAATTGAAAGATATAAATTTTAAGCACAAAACCCGAAATTAGACAAAATCCGACCCCAGGCCCGCATCTCAGAACTCGACAAACTTTATACCAAAATGATCCTCATCATCTCCCGAGTCCGTACATATAAAGAACTCTGAAATTGGAGTCTGATTGACCCATCAAATCACCTCTAAAAGGTCCGTTAAACTCAAGCCCTAGTTTCCCCTTTTCCACTGATTTTCCCCAATTAAACACTGTTAATTTGATTCTTAATCACATATATTCAAGTTAATTAGTCTAAAAAGCTTACCTCAATGATGCACAAACGTTTCCCTCTTCGAAAACCCTCAAAAACTTGGAACCCGCACAACAATGGTGAAGAGGGCTAAAAATCGTTAAGTCCCCTTTTTATGCTTTTCTGCCCAGGCTTTTCACACCTGCGGCCTATTTCTCACACCTGCGTTCCGCACCTGCACTAAGTAGGACCGCACCTGTGACTTTTATTAAACCGGACAATTCTCGTACCTGCGGCTCCACTTCCTCACCTGCGACCTCGCAGGTGCGGTCTAGTATCCGCATCTGCGACTTTCCCCTGGCTGACCAGGTTCTGCATATGTGGAGAATTTATCCACTCCTGCGACCCGCACCTGCAATTCCCCATCCGCAGGGGCGGTTACACCAGTAAATTCACTTCAACAGTTGATGTTGCACTTTTCAAGCCTAAAACTCCCCGTAAACCATCTGAAATCAATCCCGAGCCCCTCAAGACCCCCAACTAAATATACCAACACATCATAAATGATCATTCAAACTTAGTTGTACTCTCGGAACACCCAAAATAACACCAAAACACCAAAATCACACCAAATTCAAGCCTATGAACTTTGAAATTCTAAATCCCACTAACGATGCCGAAACCAACCAAAACACATCCGATTGACCTAAAATTTTGCACACATATCCAAAATGACATTATGAACTTGTTCCAACTTCTGAAGTTCCATTCCGACCCTGATAGCCTTTTTTCCATTGCCAACCGAAAATCACCAAAATATTCCGAACACACTCCTAAGTCCCAAATCCTAACGAAGCTATCTGAGCCATAAAATCCGCATTCCGAGGTCGTTTACCAATAAGTCAACTCCTAGTTGACTTTTCCAACTATAAAGCTATTTCTAGAGACTAAGTGTCTCAATTCTCACTACAACCATTTTGAACCCGAGCCAACCGACTCTAACACATCATAAAATGTATAACCAACTTATGACAAGGCAAAAAAAGTAAATATAATGCAGATTCTACGGAACGACCGGCCGGGTCGTTACAGTCACTATTAATGACTTGGAACTTAGTATTTTTGATTACTCCCTCTGCATAAGTGCTAAGCTCAATTTCCCCTTTTGTTATGACCGTATAGTTGTCAAACCCAGATAAGGCTCGTTGTTTTGGGATTATTTGATCCTCCATTAACATTTCTTCCATAACTCTCGATAAGATAATGTTAACCGAGCTACCTGGATCAATAAACACTCTTTTTACGTTAGTGTCATGTATAAGTAAGGATATTTCCAGTGCGTCATTATGTGGGATTATTAATCCGTTGATATATGCATCGTCGAATGACATATTGTCTGCTTCCAAATCATCATGAATCCGCTTCCCGTGTGCAATACCTCCTCACCTCCGTGTATTACGTTGACTGTTCGTTTTGGAGATTGTAGCTTTGGTGGCTCCTACCTAATCTTCGTATAAGCTTGCTTACCTTTTTCACTAAATAATTCTATTAGGTAGCCCTGTTTCAATAATTGTTCTACCTCACCTTGCAAAAATCTGCAGTCTGACGTTCTGTGTCCATGGTCATTATGGAACTCACACCAGAAGTCTGGGTTCCTCTTATTTGGATTCGACCTCATTTCTTTGGGCCATCGAACCTTATTTCCCATATTTATCAGTACTGCAATTAGTTCAGAAGTACTTACATTGAAGTTGTGTTCTCCAATTGATGTTTTATACGTTAATACCACACAAGAGGGGTGTGATTTGTGTGGTGTCCAATATTCGAGTGCAATCTCTACAGAAGAACCTGGTTCTTCTTGGTGTTCCAACTTCTACAGTTTGCAGAAAAGTAATTGCAGGAATAAAATAACACAACAATTTTACGTGGAAAACACCTGGCTCAAAAGGTGAAAAAACTACGAGCTACTTCCCAGTAGGATTTTCCCAAACTCTTCACTATGTGAATGAGCCAAACAACATTTACAAAATAAACTCTTTTGTAAACCTAAGGACTAACTCTAATCCCTTTGTAGCAAACTAGCCTCTAGCTAATTGCGACAAACTTCAAGTTAAATCTAACTTGAATAATGTGTACCTATTACAATTGCTTCTAGATAAAGCTGAAAGATACAATATGTAATCACTTACTACAAACAACTAGACTCAAAAGACAATAGATGGAACTGGTTCTTCGAGCTGGTTCAAGTGAGTCACACAAGGATTCTTCACACGAACTGCTTGCAAGATTGCTTTGGTAATTTTGCTTTCAACTCTTGTTTCACTTTAGTGTTTGTGCGCAATTCTTCAGTAGGAATGCTTCAACAATTTATAGAATCAGTAGTTGAGATGTTGTTGTTCAGTTCTGATGCAACTCTTCCTTGGTGGAAGAGTTTGTGTTTATCTCAACTTCCTTGATCTTGATTCTGTCCTACTTGAATTCGAATTCAACCTCCTTATCAATTTTCAACCTTTTCTCTTAGGAGATAACCTCTTAGTTCAGAGATTATGGTTATCTCCTGCGCATGGACTCTTCTCGTGCCAACTGGTCTTTTTGACTATGTTTGCCCTGATGGACCTGGTTCAACCGTGTTGTCATTTGTCATTCTTCAAAACCATGCAGTGACTTGATTCAACAAATTCCCCCTTTTTGATGATGACAAACTTTGTGCTTAACCCTGTAAATACTTCAATCCAACATAGACACTTTTGATAGTATTAAGCATTTATAATGGAGAGACCAGGTGTATTTATGTTATAAACAACACAATAATCTTTTGAAATTTTGAAAAGCACTATCTTCCCCCTCTTGAAATCATTGAAAAGTTGCAAAATGATAAACTTACCAGAATATTAAGAATTACTCATGGCCATTTAGGCAACTACAGGTGCAAAGCATGAATTAATCCTCAAAAGAAACCAAAAAATGTAAGCTATTTAAGAAACAAAGAAAAAGTTAATAACAAGATAGAAAAATTCATTGATTGGATATTGATCAGGCACCATACACAAAAAGAAATAAAGACAGCCACAACCATGAGAAAAAAAAAAACAAAAGCAGAACAAAATTAGACAATCCCAAACTGGGTCATAGAGGGGGGTTTAGGAGGCACTGGACACCTAAGGCTGGGAAGGGGCAGAGGTTGTGTTTTTGGCTTGAAGAAGGGAGATAATTTGTTGTAACACACCCTCATTCTTCTCTTTTTCCTTAGCTAAATCAACTTTGAGAGCATCCCGCTCAACTTCAACCTCTGTAAGGCGAGTTTTCAAACAAAGGATCTCCGCATCCTTGACCTTACCTTCCTGCACAAGCGTCTTGACCTTGCTATTAACAGGCGGTTTCCTGGATGAACCAGGCTCATCCTCAGGAATATTCACAATATAGTCACAGTTTAGTAGAATGTTCTTCCTAAAGTAATCCTTAGCAGTTTCCATTTCAGCCTTCTTCACTGGTACCTTGTAGTGAGAAAGCACAACGGTTAGGATAAACCCATAAGGTATAGCATGTGCCTTGGCTCCATTCACAACCCTGTCCAAGAGCTGGATGATGAAGGAAGGACGATTTATCTGTTTACCCCTGTACAGGCACTCCATTAGGGTGAGATCTAGGTAGCTGGCAATGTGCCTTCGCTCTTGCCTAGGCAGTAGAAATTTGATCACAAACTCAAAAAATAGTTTGTGCTGAGCCCTCATCTCACTCTTAAACACTGCCCTGGGCTCAGGTTCTTGCTCATTCTCATAGAAGGACCTTGTGATTTGAAGGGATGAAGGCAAACAATCCAAACTAGGCCATCTTTGCCTCATGTAGTCATCATACCCCTTAGAAGGGATATTCAGTATTTCCCCCAATTCCTTTGCATCAAAAGAAATCACAACTCCCTGAACTTTTGTAGATACCCTTCCATCTTTGACTGTTGCGTTGGCCATAAAATCTACCAGCTCATTCCTAGCCAGCCTGCCCTCAAGGTGAAGGACCATGTCCTTCTACCCTTGCGCATCTAAGGTATCTAGCAAGAAAATCATCCCTGACTCCTCAAGGTCTCTAAACAGCTTCCCTTTCAAAATAGTACGCTTCCCAAACATTGTGAATTTGTCAGTCTACTCATCAGACACTTCTGCTTCCTCACCAATCCATTCAACATCATCAATGATCTTTGCTTTCTTTTATTTAGACCTGGTCCTCTGTGCAACTATTGAGGGTGTGGTAGACATAGACGCTGACTTCTTGGAAGAAGCCTTGGCTTTTTTGGGCTTTGGTGTCTCAACCTCAACTTGTGTTGGATGTTCCTCCTGATGGCCCAAGTCCATCTCATCATCATCAACCTGAATTGCCTCAACAGGCTCCCCAACTTTTGTCTTACCCCTGGTAGCTTTCTTCTTTTTGCTCTTTCTCAAAGCTTTCTCCATTTCTTCTTCACTTTTTTCTAATAGTTCTTCTAGTAGCACGACTCTTAGGGGCAGGAGCATCAGCAGTTGAAGAGGCCTTTCTCTTCTTGGATGGGACTGGAGTATCATCTTTCTTGGGTTTGGGGGTTGTTTTCTTCTTGGGTTTGTAAGATTCCCCCAACCTTTACATCAGATCAACCAAAGTTTCTTCAATGGATGAACAAGGTTCATCCTGCGCATGTTGCAGACTTTCCAGACCTGCTGCTGCTTCCCCAGAGTTGCTTCCCCCTAAGTCCTTGACTCCTTCCTCAACAACCATAGGAGCGGGGCCACAGATTACCAGAGTGGCACCTTACTTCCCAGTTCCCCTTGCAGAACTCCCTTCTCCCTCTCTCTCAATTTCTTTCTTTTTCTTTCTCCTATCTGGTACTTCTATATCCACTACAGAACCAATCAAAACAAACATGTTTCTAGCTATTTCAGGTTCATCCCTATCTTCAGGATTAGTCTTCTCAGAACCAGATAAACCAGTTACTTCTTCCTCGTTTGCAGATTTGAAGGACTCGCTTGAACTTTCAAAATCTTGGTCCTGACTGGCTTGAAGTTTTTCATTCAATTTCCTGGCAAGAGGACCAGATGCAACAGTTTTTCTGGCTAACATTTTCACTCTATGTTTTCTGGCGGCTGGAGTAGGGCTTGGTGTAACGGCTGGAACTGTTTGAGGTGAGGAAGTGGGTTCAGAAATGGGGTTTGGAAATGGAGAGTTTCTAGGGGTTGAAGACCTGGTTGGAGATTGTGAGTTGTGTATCGATGGAGAATTTGAGTCAGTGTCTTCAAGACCAATACCGTAATCATGGGTGGTTGATGAGGATAAAGCAGGGGGGTGGTGTGGAAGACATTTTTGTGAGATTTGGAGAGAGAAGAATGTTGATAAGTTTCATTTAGATGAATGATGAACTTGGTTCGACGGTTATGCTTTTGAAGAGGAGAGGTAATGATGGCTTTTTAAAGGTATGGATATTAAATGTACAACGGGAGTAATTCTTGGTTTAGTGGAAGTCTAATCGCTGCAGGAGTGTCAGTAGATTAAACAGTTATAACTCCCTAAATCTAGGCTAATAAAGATTTGATTTGACTCTTTGGAACGAGTTCAATTTGGGATAAGTACAGATAATTTGAAATGAACCAAATATAGATAGAGTCCTGCTCATATGTGACTATAATTATTTCAATAAGTATATAGCGATGAGCACGTACCTTGTCAGTCTTATGAACCAGCAACGATGAACCAGGTTCATCGTGTTAGAGTCTTTAATTTGCCTCAATTTACAAATATAGAAAAATATCATTAGTAACCAGGGAATCATATTAATACATGGCAAGAGAGTATGACATTAAAGTCATGATATTGAGCCATGATTAGTCTGGTTAGTTACCTATTTTAGTGTTTCTAGCCAATTTTGTATTTATTTTTGTTTTTCAATTAGGTGATCTTAATCATTCCTAATTCTAGCATGTTTCTCTCAAAATGCTCCCTACTTAGTGCTTTAGTAAAGATATCATCAATTTGTTTGTCAGTAGCACAGAATTCGATTGAGATGATTCCTTTTTCATAGTTATCTCTTAGGAAATGGTGTCTGACCTCTATGTGCTTGGTTCTCTTATTATGAACCGGGTTCTTCATCATACTAATTGCACTGGTGTTGTCACAGAAAATAGGAATGCATCCAACCTCTATACCAAAATCCATGAGTTGTTGCTTGATCCATAGCAAGTGAGCACAACATGAGGCTGCAGCCACATATTCAGCCTCAGCAGTAGACAAGGCTACTGAGTTTTGTTTCTTGGTGGCCCAAGACACAAGGCAAAAGCCCAAAAACTGAGCCATGCCTGAAGTACTTTTCCTGTCAACCAGGAAACCTGCATAATCAGCATCAACATATCTTACAAGGTCAAAATTACTACCTTTAGGATGCCAAAGGCATAAATCAGTGGTGCCCTTCAAATATCTCAGAATTCTCTTCACTGCAGTTAGATGAGACTCCTTTGGATTTGCCTGAAATCTAGCACACAACCCTACACAAAACACAATATCAGGTCTACTGGCAGTGAGATATAATAAAAACCCAATCATCCCTCTGTATAGCTTTTGATCAACGGATGAACCAGGTTCATCCACGTCTAATTTTGTAGCTGTGGCTATGAGGGTGTCTATTTCCTTGGAGTCTTCCATTTTAAATCTTTTGAGCAATTCTTTCACATATTTTTGTTGATGAATCAATTTTCCATTTGAGTTTTGCTTAATTTGCAAGCCTAAAAAGAAGTTTAGCTCACCCATCATACTCATCTCAAATTCACTCCCCATAAGCTTGGCAAATTCCTTACTCAATTTTTCATAGGTTGCTCCAAATATGATATCATCCACATATATTTGCACAACTAGGAGATCCTTACCTTTTTCCTTTAAGAACAAGGTGCTATCAATATTACCTCGTTTGTAGTCATGTTCTAGCGGGAATTTAGATAACCGCTCATACCATGCTCTTGGTTCTTGTTTAAGTCCACACAAGTCCTTGTCAAGTTTATACACATGGTCAGGTGTTTCCTTGCTTTCAAATCCTGGAGGCTGTTTGACAAATACTTCTTCCTTTAGATAGCCATTGAGGAAAGCACTCTTTACATCCATCTGGTGGAGAGTGAATTCCATGTGGGCAGCAAATGCTATAAGAAGTCGGATTGCCTCCAGTCTTGCCATAGGAGAAAAGGTCTCATCATAGTCAATTCCGTCATCTTGAATATATCCTTGGACAACCAGTCTCGCCTTGTTTCTTATAATAGTTCCATTTTCATCGAGTTTGTTCCTGAAGACCCACTTTGTGCCAATCACTGATCTGTCTAGTGGTCTGGGTACCAAGTGCCATACTTGACTTCTTTCAAATTGATTTAGCTCTTCTTGCATGGCATTTACCCAGTCAGCATCCTGTAAGGCTTCAACAATGTTCTTTTGTTCGACCAAGGATAGAAAGGCATCAAATGCACACAGATTTTTCAAAGAGGATCTTGTTTTGATTCCGGATGTCAAATCTGTTATGATGTTCTCAAGGGGATGAGAGCTTTGATATCTTTGTGGTTTGAGCACCAATTGTTCACGGCTGGATGATCCCATGGTGTCTTGTTGTTGAACAGGATCAGGGCCAAGATCCAGAGTGATCTGCTGATGAGTTCCCCCTATCATGTTGCTTGGGGTAGTTGGACCTGGTCCATCACCTGTTCCATCTTCCATATTTGCTTCAGTTTGTTCACTGCTTCTTACCAGTCCAAGTTCCTCATCTTCTGGTTCCTGTCTCTCAGAAAGAGTGTTAGTTTCATCAAAAATAACATGCACACTCTCTTCTACACATATAGTTCTTTTGTTATATACTTTATAAGCTTTGCTATGTGATGAATATCCCAAGAATACTCCCCCATCACTTCTGGGATCTAATTTACCTAGGGAATCTTTTCCATTGTTGTGCACAAAGCACTTGCATCCAAAAGCCCTAAGGTGCGATATGTTGGGCTTTCTCTTTTTAAGTAATTCATAAGGAGTTTTCTCTACCAGTGGTCTGGTCATGCATCTATTTATTATGTAGCATGCAGGGTTTATTGCTTCTGCCAAGAAGCAGTGGGGTAGTTTGGTAGAAAGAAGCATGGTTCTAGCCATATCTTAAAGAGTTCTGTTCTTTCTTTCAACAACCCCATTTTGCTGTGGGGTTGTAGGGGTAGAAATGTTGTGATTTATGCCATGTTCATCACAGAATTAAGCAAACTTTGCATTCTCAAATTCAGTACCATGATCAGATCTTATTGATGCTAGTTCATTTCCTAACTGTTTTTTAGTTTTTCTAACAAATGAAGTAAGCATATCAAATATTTCATCTTTAGATGTCAGAAATAAGGCCCAGGTGAACCTTGAGTAATCATCAACTAGCATCATTACATATTTCTTACTACCTCTGCTCAGAGTTCTCATAGCACCACACAGGTCCATATGAACCAGTTCCAATGTCCTTTTGGTACTGACCATTTTCTTGCTTTTGAATGAGGATCTTACCTGCTTCCCCCTTGCACATGCTTCACAAACTTTGTATTCCTTGAACTTAGTGTTAGGAAGCCCTACCACTAAGTCCTTGGAGACTAATTTGTTAAGCCGATTCAGACTAGCGTGACCAAGTCTTTTGTGCCAAAGGAGGGGATCACTGTCCAACACACTTAAGCAAGTGAGTTCATTTTCTGATAGTGTGGACAGGTCTATGACATAGATGTTATTCATTCTTTTTCCCTGCAAAACAATCTTTTCAGTAAGCAAGTTAATCACAAAACATTTTGCGGAAGTGAAAGCAACCAGGTTACCTCTATCACACAATTGTGACACACTGATCGGGCTATATTTCAATCCATCTATCAACTACACATTCTCAATGGAATGTGTGTCATCCTTACCTATCTTATCGACCCCGATAATTTCACCTTTCTTTCCATTTCCAAAGGAGACATTTCCTCATTTGAGGTTTTCAAGTGAAAGGAACTGTTCCTTGTTCCCTGTCATATGCTTTGATCAGCTACTATCCAAGTACCAAATTTGGCTGCTTCCTCTCACTTGAACCTACAAAAAGAAATCAGGGGTTAGTCTTAGGGACCTAAACCAGTTTGGGTCCTTTTCTATGAGAGAAAGGATGAATCAAGCTTTTTCTGGACCAATTTGGTAACCAGTTTCTCTTTCGTACAAAACTTTCATTTCTTCGACTGGCCTGTTCTTCTGCAGTACAATCAATTTTGTAGTGGCCAATCTTACCATAGTGGGTGCAGATTTTATTCTCAGGAAGAGTGAGATACTTGCTTTTGGGATCCCATTTGGGCATTTGACTCCCAAAACCAAGTCCTCTCCGGTTGCTACTATGATTTCTTGGAGCCATGTCAAGGCATCAAAGGATTTATTCCATTTACAAGTTCGATCTAATTCATGTTTGACTTTACCAAGTTCTTCTTTTAGTTCTCTTATCTATTCATCCTTGGTGTAGATCTTATCTTTTAGTTTTCCCACATTTTCTTCTAACATGATATGAGAATGATCAACAGTCTTTTTACTAGTTCCTAGCTTTAATTTTAAATTTTCAGATTTCAGCTCTAGGATTTTTGTTTCAAGTGGATGAACCTAGTTCTTCAAGGAAACGTTTTCTTTTTCAGATTCACTTACTCTGATTTCCAGGTTCTTGCACTTTGCTTTTAACATTACACATTCTTTAGAGAGTTGTTCTTTCTCTTTGTTTGTTTCTTCGGAATCATCCATGAAATCAAGTAGCAACTCAGAGAGTTTTTCTTTAGGTAGGAACTTTATCTTGTTTTTGAGATATGATATACTTACCTCTGGTTCTTCATATGATTCATCATCAGATTCACCAATTTCCATGAGCGCCTGTTCTTCATTCTCACCATCTTCTGATTCTTCATCTGAACTTCCCCCCCAAGAAGCAACCATAGCTTTTGTTGTGGTTTTCTTGGGTTGGAACAGTTCCTTCTTCCTGTTCTTTCATTCGAATCTCTCCCTTTTCCATTCCACTTCCCACTGAGGACAGTTCTTGATATGGTGGTCAGTCTTTCAACATTTGTAGCATCCCTCGTTGCTTGGCCTTTCTGGAGCTTTTGCTTTGTTGTAGTTTCCACCTCTTGAGATGCCTTTTTTCCTTATGAGAAAGTTTCTGAATTCCTTGGTGATCATGGCCATCTCATCTTCCTCCAGATCTGCACCCTCAGTGATTCTCAGGGCTAGACTTCTTTCCTTCTTAGGAGCATCCATTTTCATTGTCTGCCTTCTAAGTTCGTAGGCAGTGAGGTTACCAATTAGCTCGCCCAATCTGAGGGTTGCCATATTCTTAGATTCCTGGATAATAGTTATTTTGCTTTCCTGGGAAATTGGTAAGACCCTTGTCAATATCTTCTCCTCCCTGTCCTCTTCAAGAATGATTCTTCCAAGAGACTTGAGTTCATTTGTTAGAGTTGTGAATCTCGTGTACATATCTTGGATTGTCTCTCCTTATTTCATAGTGAAGTTTTCATACTGAGAGTATAGTAGAGTACCTCTTGATCTTTTCACTTGAGGTGTTCCTTCGCGGGCTACCTGCAACGTATCCCAAATTTCTTTGGAAGTGGTGTAGCTTTGAATCCTACTATACTCGTCTGGACCTAGTCCACAAACTAACCACTTTTTGGCCTTAGCATTTTTCTCCCATTTCTTCAGATCCTCTGCAGTGCAGTCAGCTCTAGTTTTTGGCACATCTACTCCTTCAAGAGTCTTCTTCATAGTGGCTAAAGGACCATCAGTGACTATGTCCCAGAGTTCATAGTCTTCTCCAATCAAGTGGTCCTTCATCCTGTTCTTCCACCAGGAGTAATACTGGCCATTAAAGAGTGGTGGCCTTGCAGTTGATTGACCCTCCCAGTTTCCAGGTGGTGCACTCATTTTGATCTTTTCCAAGGTGTTAGCCTTTTCAAGGATAACCTGCTCTGATACCAATTGATGTTTTATACGTCAATACCACACAAGAGGGGGGGAGGTGATTTATGTGGTGTCCAATTTTCGTGTGCAGTATCTACAGAAGAACCTGGTTCTTCTTGGTGTTCCAACTTCTACAGTTTGCGGAAAAGTAATTGCAGAAATAAAAGAACACATCAATTTTACGTGGAAAACACCTGGCTCAAAAGGTGACAAAATCACGACCTACTTCCCAGTAGGATTTTCCCAAACTCTTCACTATGTCAAGAGCCAAACAACATTTACAAAATAAACTCTTTTGTAAACATAAGGACTCACTCTAATCCCTTTGTGGCAAACTAGCCTCTAGCTAATTGCGACAAACTTCAAGTTAACTCTAACTTGAATACTGTGTACCTATTACAATTGCTTCTAGAAAAAGCTGAAAGATACAATATGTAATCACCTACTACAAACAACTAGACTCAAAACACAACAGATGGAACTGGTTCTTCGAGCTGGTTCAAGTAGATTTTGAGTCGCACAAGGATTCTTCACACGAACTGCTTGAAACATTGCTTTGGTAATTTTGCTTTCAATTCTTGTTTCACTTTAGTGTTTGTGCACAATTCTTCAGTAGGAATGCTTCAACAATTTATAGAATCAGTAGTTGAGATGTTGTTGTTCTGTTCTGATGCAACTCTTCCTTGGTGGAAGAGTTTGTGTTTATTTCAACTTCCTTGATCTTGATTCTGTCCTACCTGAATTCGAATTCCACCTCCTTATCAATTTGCAACCTTTTCGCTTAGGAGATAACTTCTTAGTTCAGAGATTATGTTTATCTTCTGTGCATGGACTCTTCTCGTGCCAACTGGTCTGTTTGACTATGTTTGCCCTGATGGACCTGGTTCTACTGTGTTGTCATTTGTCATTCTTCAAAAATATGCAGTGACTTAATTCAACACCAATTCTTGTGTTACCTTTGCTTCGTTCATCCCGATCCTTTCTGGATCTTCATAAGGACGAGCCAGTATCTCTATTTGATGGTTTGTATTCTAACCGAGCGTTTTCAATCTTAGAACGAGTTTCTCCTCCTGAGGGTCCCATATAAGGGTCGTACATTTCTCCTTTACGGTTCGGAGTGTTTGGAACTGGTTCGATCTTCAGTTTTTGATTGGGCAATGGTATCCTCATCTATTCGCAGCTTGGTACTGTACCTGTGATAGACATCGTTCCATGTTGTGGAAGGAAATTCTCTTAAGCTTTCTTTGAGCCTTCTCGTGGCTTCTAAACTTTTGTCATTTAAATTGCTTGCAAATTCCATGGCTGCCCAATTGTCAGGTACCCTTGGTAGCATCATTCTTTCGCATTGGAACCTGTCTACAAATTCACGAAGCAACTCCGTGTCTCCCTATTTTATTTTGAATATATCTTCCATTCTTTTTCGACTTTTTGCACACCAGAATGCGCTTTTATTAAGGAATCTGCAAGCTCAGCAAAAGAATCAATAGAGTTTTCAGGTAAAAGAGAATACCAGGCTGATGCTCTTTTAGTGACTGTTTCTCCGAACTTCTTGACTAGTACTTACTCAATTTCTTGTTTAGTGAGGTCGTTGCCTTTAACTCCGGTGGTAAAAGAAGTTACATGATCGCGTGGGTCAATTGTCCCATCATACTTGGGAACGTCAGGCATCTTGAATTTCTTAGGAATAGGTAGGGGCACTGCACTTGGTTTCCAAGGTTGTAGAGAATATCTATCAACGTCAATACCTTTGATAACATGTGGTACTCCAGGATTTTTTTTGATTCGATCATTTTGTTCCTTCACCTGTTTCTGCAAGGTTAGTAATAAAGATTGTAATTCCGGGTTATTAGACATACCTGATCTTGCTTCGAGGGATTCGTTAGGTGTACCCCTACTTCCTGAGTTTGCTAATCCAGATTGAGGATTTTCTACAGTTATGGTGTTGTTAGGAGGCGGTGTAGGTGATGATATCGGTAACCCCCTCACAAAGTCTTGCAAGGCTTGGTTTACATATTCAACAATCATTTGCTTCACCTGATCTTGCTCTCATGTTTGATCGTTACCGTTATGATTGTTGTTTTGAGTAGTAGATCTTTCCGGGGAAGGTTCCCTTGAACCTCGTGGGGTTCCAGAAGGTGATGGAACTGGAGTTCCGATCCTCTGTTGGTTGTTATCGTTGGCGTTCGACATAATTTAGAGAATGTTTGCTTTAAAATAAACAAAGATTACCAGATTCCCGGTAACGGAACTAATTTGTTTAACCAAAGAATTAGATTCTCTGCCAAAGCTATTTTAAGAAGCACACGGGGTTCTGATAACCAAAGAATGAACTAATAATTGCAAGGAAATTTGTAACTGGAAAGAAGTAAGATGCACGAAAAAGTAAGTGTATTGAAATAGTAGTTCGAGTGTCCTTACAAGCTATATTTTACTCCCTTATATAGAGAGTATCTTAATATAACGTCTTCCCCTTTCAGTAATTTGAGCATTAATGACTAATAATGGAGTTAATGTAATGTTACAATGATTAACCGTAACTGTTGCGTAAAGGTTGTGTAACATTTGGCTCATTAATTGGAGATCTCTGAATCTTCCCTTTATTCTGTCCGGATTCATTCTGATCGTGTCTCTTCATCTTCTCAATTAGGTTGAGATTCCCGTAGCTGATTATTCCGTGGGTGTGTTATTCCGTGCCTCTTTGCCTCGTACCTCTTCATAGAGTTCTGTCCAGTTGACATTTTTTTCATTGTTCCACGTAGATTGCTGAGTCATCAGAGTTATTACACGTGTGAAACTCTTTTTTACCAATACAGGTTGCCCGGATATGTTTTGGCAGCAATAATATAGTGTTGTCGTGTAAAACATATATTATAACATAAAATAAAAAATTAATTCCCAAGAAAACTTCACCATTATAATAAAGTATTGTTATAAAGAATAATTGTTATAGAAAAGTCTGACTGTATTACAATATTTATATTTTGAAATATCAAACTTGGTATTGTGTTAGCTCCTCTCTTCTAGTGGAAAAGAGCATCTTCATCTGAATGACTAGAGTAGTATTTTACAGTTACCACGTCAGTTAAATGGTCCGAAAATTACAACTCTCTTATGCATCCTTCTACACTGGAACAATATTGGACTATTTGGAGCTTGGGAAACGTGGCTAATATGACAGGTTTATTGTATGAAACCTTTAAAATACTCTTATATATTTATTTCATAGAGAATATATTAAGTGATAAAATATTATTAAATTCATATTTCATTAGTTATTCTTATTTATGTTACAATCTTTATTAAAGTAAAACAAAATAAAACAGGTCACATGTCACGACATAATTTTTCCTCCGTTGGGTGTCGTGATGACACCTAGTCTTATGGACTAGGTAAGCCAAACATTTACTGAATAACAACAATAATAAAGGAAATCTAACAGTCTCGATATAGAAATTTTTACAAAATTTACAATTTCCCCAAAATTGGTAATACAAGTCATAAGCTATACCTAGTAAACTACACTTCTAAATACAACTGTTTGGAAATAAGTAAAACAGTTGAAAACAAAGTAAGAAGGTGACCCCGAAGCCTGCGAACGAGGCATCAGGTTTACCTTGAGTCTCCTCAGCAAGGGTCCGCACAGCTACTAACGATCAATACCTAGATCTGCATAAATATGCAAAAGTGTAGTATGAGCACACCACATCGGTGTCCAGTTAGTGTCGCGTCCCCCTTTTTCCTCGCGCGGGTTAGGTACACGGAGATCGGGTTTCATGACATTCTGGACAACTCCTTAAAGGAAAAGGTTTAAGGAAGAGTCGCCACCAAACGATTTTATGGTGCGTTAGGGCACCTAGAATAATTAACTCATAAACTAGTTTGCATTACCAGAGATTGGGTAAGGGCTTGAAGTTATCCTAAGGGGAAGGTGTTAGGCACCTCTCAAGATCCACAACTGTGGGTCCCAGCCAAGTAATTTTGTGAATTTGGACGGTAAACAAATGACAAGCAAGGCTCACGTAAGAGGGGATTTCAAGTAAATACTGAAATTATTAAAAGAAATTTAAAGAATAGCAAAGTAAAATCATTTGAATGAAAATGTCCTAGGTTTTAAAGCAATATGGATCACATCAATGCAATACCCGGTATGTCACTCCTCGAAGAGGGGCTATACGTGGTATTAGTGCACCGGTCATCATATCCATATTCTACCCTTCCCCACCCCGCTAAGGTATTTAAAATGCGTGTGTTGGTCACGAAGCTTATTGCGTGCTATTTACCCGTCCCGTTCTATAAGTCTCGGAGGGTGTTTAGGACTACTAATCCTATAAGGGGAATACTAGGCTGACCCTCAGGTTTAAAGGATAAACTCTAAGCGACAAGTAGAGAAACAATTAGGACTTGCACATATGGGGTACACGTAAACAGTTATAGGGCTCATATATCCCTCCACAAATAGAACATGTAAATAGCACGTCTCAAACACAACTAAAGTCTTAGGTTCAGAACCTAAAGCAGGGATTTCAGATATGGAAAACAACAGTAGTAAATAGCAGGTTTTTGATGAGTTTTAGAAAAGGAAAGGAGTAAATGACTTTAACTTCCAGTAGTTTGTAGGCAAAACAGGAATTCTAAGTATAGAGACAATAGCAAATAGAGGATTTTAGTGAGTTCCAGTAAAGAGTGCATGATTGATTTTAAAACCATTTGTAGTGACAGGCAGTGTATAAAAGACGGTTAATCAGATTTTATCAAATATTGATCCTAAGGCTTGCCTAGGCGTCTGAATATGTGTTGATTACTATTTTAAGACATAGGTGGAATGCAGATCCCAGACTTTGATTTTAATAAACATATGATGAGAAAATGCAGATCCTATAGGCATGGTATCTAAGAATGCAAGCAGGATGTCGAGTATGAAACCAGTTTGGGTTTAAATTCAGAAAAATATTTTCAATCATTGAAATCTATTTTAAACGAGGTTACTTATTACACATATGGTACATGGGTATGGTTTCACTAAATTATTGAACCTAGAGCATGATTTCTAGGCGTTCTTTGCAGTACAGTTATCACTGGAGTCTGAATATATGCTGAAAACAAATTCCTAAAGTCACATGATGTCTAATGCAAGTTCTGATAAGTACTTGTTATTATGAACCTAAACAAGATTTCTAGATGTGAGGCATGAATATGCAAAAGTAATATTATTATTAACAACCATTTCATCTAGTTATTTAACTACGAACATGATCTCTAAGTGGGAAGCGATTACAACAGCCTTTTACGGGTATTTTAGCATGATTTTCTAAGTGAGTATGCATGTGATGAGATGCAGACATAAATATACCTAAGAACATAATTTCTAATGCATGGTGGATATGTCCTAAGAAGGATTGCACACAGAGGTAAAGTAAATCCTAAGCATGTTTTCTACCCGGAATTATACTAAACATGCATAATCCCACCCATTTTCACTATCTATCCCCAGAGTTGTTTTTACACTTAATTATTACAGACCATTGTTGCACAAATTACACAAATGATTAAGAAAATTAAGAAGTTACACTATAGGGAGCCTAACAGTAGGCCCAAGTACCAGATCCAACATGCCATATGCCAAGACCTCTTGTAACCCAGGTGTGTCATAGTCTGTAAGGACCTCAGAAGATCCTGGACAGTGCCTCACACCCAGGTACCCTAGCCAAGGATGAGTAAGTGCAGTGTAGAGTGCCAGCCTTATGTGTCAAAGTTCAATGGGTACTCAAGGTCCCCAAGGCAATGCGCACACGAAAATGGCAGAACCTAGAGCTAAGAGTAGTGATAGGTGCTTGCAGTGTAAAAGAGTTGAGTTTGAAAAAGAGTAGTTTTGAAACAACAGTTTTTGAGAATAGCTTCAAGAACCATAAAAGTTTGTAAAACAGTTTGCAAAAGGGAGAAGCAACACAACTACAACCTGTAGGTAAAGAACTCATGAAAGAGCAAACACAAACATGGGTAAAGGGTTGGGGACAAGTAATTTAGATGTGAGCAGTAGAGTAAGCTTACAGATTCTCATAGTTATCACATGGTTGTCACAAAACATCATAGATTAATAGAGTCAGGATTGTATAGCATTCAGGTAGCATGGGAAGCAGGTTCATAACATAGGAGGTTAAGCATGAATGAAAGCATGTAACAACAATTAACAGATGAGCATGCCAGAGTCATAGAAGGAACATGGGGGTATATTGGACTAAGGGGGAAAGGGAAAATAGTAGGAGACATGTTGATTACACAGGACTAAAGCAGTTATAGAGAATCACATGGAAGAGCAAATGGGAAAGGACACCACATAGTCATGCTAATTACATGTTAGGCAATAGAACCATAAGATAAAACACATAAAGAACAATAAGTAACTAAACAAGAACTGGAGCATATTGTGTATAGATGATATAAACTAAATCAGAAATATACCAGTCGAGTAATGCAAAGTGCAAAAGATAGCACAACCACAACAATATGCAGAACAAAGAGAGCAAGAGTAGGGTAGTAATATGCAGAAGAACAAGATCAATAGAGATGTGTATGAAAACACGAAAAGTTTAGAGCAATATACTTAGTGGTCAGTGCTCTCAAATCAGTGCGTGTTATCAGCGTAAATGTTAGTCAAAAGTGTGTGTGTGTGTGTGTGTGTGTATTTTCGTATGAATCTCTGTGTGTTTGCAATGAGGGAAAACAACTCTTTATATAGTTTGAAAAATGAGTAGTACATGGGTAAGGAGTGCACAAACATGGAAATAAATCAATTAACACTAATTAAGACAACTGGACTCCTTTAATTAAGGAGTCTCGTTTCAAACGGTATAGTGAAGGCAAAATAAGGAAAGAAAATCAGTCTAATAAGGTTTATTAGGGCAGAAACATTCACATAATGCACAAATGAAACCAAGTACATAGTGGGTAATTAAGGAAAATTGAACTACCCGTGTATAAAGTAAAATAGGGCATCAGTTTGAAATCAGTCAAGAGAATCTCGGATTCAATCACAGGAAATCCCAAGTAATTAAGGAAAGCATCACACAAGTATAGAAACAATTCAAAAATTGGTCTAGACTTATAGGCAGAATATATAGACCCATGTATTTAAGGAAAACATCACAAGCATGGGATTTTACAAAAGAATCAATATAAATCAACAAGTAAAGAGCCAGTAGGGTAAAGGTCGGAATTTTCAAGAGTTCAAATAGCAATCACTTACCAACACAAAGAGGTACTCATAGAAATTAAAAGGAAGAGGTCATAGCAGTAGATTAAATAGGAGTCATAGAGAATACATGGATGCATACAGTCAAATAACAAAGAACAACACAGAATACTTAGGATTTCACCAAGAACAGTAAAAATAACATAAAATCAAGAGATAATAACTTAAACAGCATGGATATCAAAAAGAATCAAAAGGAATATGCTTTGAGCACAGGGTATAGAAACCCTAGTTTTCGAAATCGTTTAAAACCAAATTGTCTGGAGAAAAAAAAAAGAAGAAACTTCATAGCATGGTAAATATAAGACAGGTCTTAAAGAAAACCCAAAGATACAGAGGACTAGGGTTTCGTGGAACCTCAAAAAAGAGGGCAAACCTTGTGAGTGACCTCGATTCAGGCTAGGGGTACTGCAAACTTACTTAAACGGCCGGGGGGTGGCCGAAACACGACAAGAGACTCATAGGAGGGGAGTGAACCGCTCAGGTTCATCTGAAGAACCTATGATGCCACTGAGGGGTTGAGAGGCGGGTAGATGACCAGGAGACAGTAGAGAGCCATATATTCCGGTGAGGAAACAAGTCGGAGAAGATGAACATGCCCCATCGGAGGGGAAAAGCGAAGGAGGCTTCTAGAGATTATCAGAACGATAGAGAGAGATAAAGAGACGAAGAGAGAGAGTGAGGAGTCTCGAAAATGAGACGGGGAAGGGGGGTTAAGTTAAAGATATTTTAGGAAAATAGAATCTGGGCCGTTGATCTAATTTGATCAACGGCTCAAATTAATTAGGGTGTTGGGCCGGGTAGAGTTATAAGGTTCGGCTGGGTTAATTGGGTTAATAAATCAAGTGGGACTGGGGTTAGAATAATTGTGTATGTTTTAAATAGGAAATAGGCCAAATGTTAAATACCCAATTTAAATAGAATAATTAATTACAATAGCTAATAATTGCGTAAACTAAAAATTAAGACCAAATAAATGAAATTGAGACAACTAACTAGCGTAAAAATATAAAAATGATCAATTACAGATTTTATAAACGATATAAACGTATACTTGTGCTATAATTGCAAAATTGCTAATATTAGCTAAATAGTGCCAATGCTGGCTAATTTGGAAATAACCAAATCCTAGTAGAATTAAATAGGATTAAAAACAAGATGTTGAGTTGTAAAACATTTTGAAATTATTTATAATACGATTTATGTATAAGTATTGAATAAGAAATATCAGATAAATGGGAAAAATAAATTGATAAAAAATATGAGAAATTCATAGAAAAATGCCAGTCATTATAAAAGTGATTTGAAGGTATATATGCAAATTTTAAAATAGTTTGAGGAAAAATTGGGTATCAACAGCTGCCCCTCTTTATCCGGGAAGGATGAAAGAGTTGTCGGGTAAAGATATGATGGCCAATTTTGACCGAGAGAAACGGTTTGAAGAGATTTAGGCCGCACCTTGGTTTCTGAGCTGCCTACATATCCCTGGTTATACAGAAATCAGTCCATATGTAGTTCTGGAATCACCGGTGAAGTATATTGATGACGCTCGACAAGAATGGACGCAAGGTGCAAGGTAAGGTAAAATAGGAAGGTTTATGGGGTCGTTTTAGAGAACTGGAGCAGTCCTCTCCTGCATAGCTGGCTGTCCTGGCCAGATTACCTGCAAACAAATGACAAGCATATATTGTGCGTAATTTAAACATGATGCAAGTTCCCTGTTGGACTATGAATGTTGTCTTCGGACGGTTGAGGATGACGTCCTTATACCATGATGTCCATGGCCATGAATTGCTTGATGCGGGATTCGCAGGCTATGAAATGATGTTCTCGGGCCATGAGGATGGTGCCTCCGAACCATGATGCCTTTGAATAATGATATGCAAGTTGAATAAAGAGATCATCTGGCCATCAAATGATGCTCTCGGGCCATGAAGATGGTGCCTCTGAATGATGACGCCCTTGGACAGGTTGGCGATATTTCAGCACATGAAAAATGCAGTAGCATGATGCTAACAAGACAAAGCTTAGTCTTGCGAAATTTAGAAAATGGCAGAGCTTAGCCCGAAAGGAATCAAAAGTAAGTAACGACATGAAAAGTGGTTACTTTGAAAAGTAAATGAGAGGTAGCACGGAACCTCGGAAGGCAGATTGGTAGCCTTATGCAATGCTAGAAATAGAATGCAGAGAGGGAGGTAGCGTGGAACCTCGGAAGGCAGAATGGTAGCCTTATGCAATGCAGGAGATAAATGCAGGGGGAGGTAGCGTGGAACCTCGGAAGGCAGAATAATAGCTTTATGCAATGCAGGAAATGAAAATGCAAAGGGAGGTAGCATGGAACCCCGGAAGGCAGAATGGCAGCCTTATGCAATATAGGAAATAAAATGCAGAGGGAGGTAGCGTGGAACCCCGGAAGGCAGAATGGCAGCCTAATGCAATGCAGGAAATAAAATGCAGAGGGAGGTAGCGTAGAACCTCGGAAGGTAGAATAGTATCCCTATGCAGGGAGTAAAATGGTAGTAAGAGTTCTTAGCTGGTGATGAACTACGGCGATACGATTGTTGCGAATGAAGCGTTGTTTTGCGAAGATAATAAGCGTCGGCATGTGCGACGAGTTTGAGAGCGTGTCTTTGAGAGAAATACATCCTGCAGGGATAATAATATGTTTAGGGCTTTCGCCGTCTTCGCGCCTGCATCAAAAGGAAAATCGTGAGTTCTGTAAAGGGGGAAAGGTCAGTTCGCATCCCTGCTGGCTTTACTGGCTCGCTCGTTTGATCATGATATATCATTGGGGTAGCGTTTGCTAAACAAGCTGTTCCAAAAATAGGTATGCATGATTTTGAAAAGATATAATATAAGCATATAATTTAAAATATTTTTAGGTGAACTGACGACTGTGATGCGGTTCGAGACATTGCAACTTTTCCTGCCACGGAATTTTGAGGGTCCTCCTCAAAATTCTGCCCCAGTTTGATGGGTGAATACTTCTGGCGGTTGCTTGTGCGGCGATTGGCTGAACTGCTTCAGAACTTTGAGGGTCCTCCTCAAAATTCTGCCCCAGTTTCCATTTGTGGGGGAAAGGAGATTTTTATTAAATTGTGACCGAACCCATAGGGCTACCTACGTATCCCCTCTTAAACGGGAATTAGGTCAGGCGTAGTTCAATTTACAACATTGAGGAAAGCATAAAGAGTTACACATAGTAGCGCTTGACTGCATCTGAGTTGATTGGTTTCGGCCAAATTTCTCCGTCCATTTCTGCGAGTATAAGTGCTTCTCCTGTCAGCAGTCTATGAACCATGTACGAACCCTGCCAGTTGGGAGAAAATTTCCCTTGGCTTCATCCTGATGCGGAAAGATTTTCTTTAACACCAGCTGCCCCGATATGAATCGTCTCGGCTTGAATTTCTTGTTGAAGGCTCTGGTCATCCTGTTATGATATAATTGGCCATGACAGACTGCGTTCATCCTCTTTCCATCTATGAGGGCTAGTTATTCATAACGGCTCTTTACCCATTCTGCGTCGCTGAGCTCAGCTTCTTGTATGATTCTCAGAGATGGAATCTCAACCTCGGCAGTAATAACCGCCTTTGTACTATAAACCAACATATAAGGAGTTGCCCCAATTGACGTGCGGACTGTGGTGCGATACCCCAACAAAGCAAATGATAATTTCTCATGCCATTGCTTATGCTTTTTTATCATTTTCCTCAGTATTTTCTTGATGTTTTTGTTGGCAGCCTCAAAGGCTCCATTCATCTGAGGTCTGTATGCTATGGAGTTCTTGTGTTTGATGAATGTTTCACACATGGATTCTATCAAGTCACTGTTTAGATTAGATCCATTATCGGTGATGACTGATTCTGGAACTCCGAACCGACAAACAATGCGGTCGCGGACGAAATCGGCCACGACATTTTTGTTAACTGCTTTGTAGGATGCTGCTTCGACCCATTTGGTTAAATAATAAATGGCAACCATAATGAACCTGTGTCCATTAGAGGCGGCAGGCTCAATTGGTCCAATAACATCCATGCCCCAAGCGGCGAATGGCCATGGTGAACTTGTTGCATTAAGCTCACTCGGAGGTACCTTTATCATATCCCCATGTATCTGACATCGGTGGCACTTTCGGACATACTGGATGTAGTCCGTCTCCATGGTCATCCCGAAATAACCGGCTCGAAGTATCTTCTTTGCTAATACAAACCTGTTCATATGTGGGCCGCATGTCCCAGCATGAATTTCCTCCAATAATTTTGATGCTTCCTTTGCGTCAACACACCTTAATAGCCCCAAATCGGAAGTCCTCCTATACAAGATTCCTCCGCTGTGAAATAAATTGTTGGATAATCTCTGAAGTGTGCATTTCTGAGTGGTATTTGCAAGCTCTAGGTATTCTCCTTTTGCCAGGTACTCCTTGACATCATGAAACCAAGGATTTCCGTCTGCTTCTTCTTCAACATGGGCACAGTAAGTTGGCTGATTGTGGATTTTTACTGGAATAGGATCAATGAAATATCTGGATGCTGGATCATGGATGACAGAGTAGACAAAGCATTAGCGAACTCATTATGGATTCTGGGGACATGCCGAAATTCTACCTTTGTGAATCTCTTTCTCAGCTCCTGTACATGATGTAGATATGGAAATATCTTGGAATTCTTGGTCGCCCATTCTCCTTGTACCTGGTGACCAGTAAGTCTGAGTCACCAATCACTAACAACTCCTAGACGTTCATGTCGATGGCCATGTTGAGCCTTAAGATGCAAGCCTCATATTCAGCCATATTTGTTTAACCAAAGAATAAGATCCTTTGACTAAAGCTTAATTTAGGATAAACTCGGGGTACTAATAATCGAATTAGTAAAATAAAGAATAAAGTAGTAATAATTTCGAGAGCAATATGCAAAGAATAAAAATAGCTTCGTATCCGAGAAATCAAATGATCATGTTTGTTACATTTTTATCCCTTTTATAGGGATATTCTCCTAGTACAACGTTTAGACTTCTGTCATGATATCCTATTTAATGATTAATTATTACATTAATGAGGCATTACAATGGTGAATAGTAACTGTTATTTTATGAGTTACATAACGTACAAGACATTGATTGCTGATATTCGAATCTGCCCATTATTGCGTACGGATTCGTTGTGACCGTGTCTCTTCTTCTTTGATGAACTTTCCGCAGCTAATTCCTTGTATTGACCGTACCATTTTATCCCGTGTCCACGTGTGATGTTTTATTTGGTCCACCTGGCTGGCTGAGTCATCCAAAATTTGTACACGTATGAGGCTATATTTTTTACCAGTACAGATAGTCCCCCCACTTGCCATGTATTGAGCGTATAATACTTGGTAAGTGGATACACATTTATGGCGGGGGGATTTTTTCCCCGCCTTTCCTCGAAACCTTGTATTCTTTTATGGACGCATGCGTCGTACATCACTTCCATTTAATGCTTCTTCCACGTGTTCATTTTTTATTGGTTCTAAAATGACCCGGCGCCTTTTAGGGCTTTTTCCGGCTGCATCAGTCCCGAAGTGACACTTTTAATTATGACTTTCCATCATTACCTTTCTAAGTTTTGACGGTCGCCATTAGGTATATATAGTCATCTTCTTTCCTTCCTTTTTACGAAAGACTTCCATAACTTAATCTTTTCTTTGTGTAAAAGAATTTCTTCTTTGTTTTCATAAATATGTCTTCCTAAGGCCAACCTAAGAAGGTTATTGACGTTGAAGCTTTGGCTTCTTCTTCTGCTCCGTCTAGGAGTCGGAGAGGTGGCTGTCTAAGGAGCCTAGGACATACCTCTACTAGAGGTTCTTCCTCTCCTTCCTCCGCTAGGTCGTTGTTTACTCCGAGGGGTAGATCTTCTCATTCTGTTTCTAGGAATAAGGATGATTTTCATGAACCCAGAGTTGATGAAATCATTCCTGCGGAGATAGTCTTCCCAGAAGTAAATTCTACTATCGCCGAACAGGCTCATTCTTTAGATAGTGTCGAGAAATATGCTACCATCATTACTGTAGGTCACATTCCTATTATTCGTAGGGATTTCTCTTGGGAGTCTAATGTTCCCATTCTTGTGGCAAGTGATACTCAAAGAATTACGTCTTACAAGACGGGTTTTTCTTACGTCTATACTTACCCTTTCACATTAGGATTCCAGCCTCCTGTTGACCCTGTTATCATAGAATTTTGTCATTGTTTCAACATTTGCCTAGGACAAGTTGGTCCTTTAGTATGGCGTGTTGTTGCCTGTCTGAGAGTTCTAGCTTCAAGGATTTCTGTCCCTTTTACCTTTCGTCATCTGATGCATTTATATTCTCCTGCTTTATTCCGTCAAGGGGTTTTTACTCTGGTTGCCCGGAGTAAGAGGGTTTTAGTAACCCCTGGCGATGACAAAGATAGAGGTTGGTACCTTAGGTACGTGGTTGTTCCCACTGCTATTTTAGTGGGTGAAAGTAATCTTCCCTTCCCTGAGAAGTGTAATCGTGCACGTAAGTACTTTGATTCGCACCTGTTTTATTTACATAAAATTGTTTTGTGTTTCTAACACCGTATCTGTTTTCTTCTTATTTACAGCAACTATGAATGTTGTCGAGAATGTCTCTAACATTCGTAGTTGGGTAGAAAGAATGCTGACTGCTGCTCCTGCCGAGGAAAGATCCTGGAAGTACTTTTCGACAAAGTACAAGTGGATTGTCAAGACCCATGGTAAGTAGAGTTTTTCTCACTCCTTTCCTTGCTTGAGTTTTTTATTAACTCTTTCTCTTTTCTGATAGGGTTTTCTACCCGTGGGGCATCTTCATCACTTCCGAGGATGTCCTTATCTCATGCCCAGAATATTCTGACCAGTGCTTCAAAAAGGAAAGTCCAAGATCACCGCTCTGGAAGGGAAGATGAATGTGGAGAAGAGGGTGCTTTAATGCACCGGGTGAGAAGAAGGCGGGTAGTTTCGGACGACGAGTCTACTCCCGCACCTCTTTCTTCCGTGTTGGCCATCAGGCCTTCTTCTTCTCGTGATCAATCTCAGTCCCAGTCCCCAGCTCTAGACCCTGCCGAGCGTCTGTTTCACGAAGGGTTTGACATGGACCCTGATGATATTCCCTTAGCTACTATTTACCCGCACTTTGCTTCTATTTATGCTCCTCAGGCTACTGCTGCTGTTCCTCATTCAGTTCCTATTATATCTTCAGTTTCTCTTTCGTCCGTCTCTATTGAAGCGCCCGCGGTTCTTTTGGCTCCCAGCCCTTCTATCTCTTATGCTGCCTCTTCATTCCTTGCTTCCGTGCCTTCTATTATAGAAGAAGGGTCTTCCAGCAGGGAGATGAGAAGGGTCATGATTGAGGTTCTAGCTGGTGGAAGCCTCTTTAAGAATATTAGTACCGGTGAGCCGGAAATGTGGCTCAAGCCTTTAATTGGCTCCGAAGAAAGAGCCAAACTTGACAACCATACTTGGGCTAATGAGGTGGTGCACAATTCCTTAAAGGTATGTACTTTTTAAAAGACCTTTTGCACATATATTGTTTCTTAATTAACAGTTTAACACTTTTGATTGTTTTACTGTTTTTGCAGACGCACCTTATTGGTTTGGAGCTTATGAAGAGAATCTCCAATTATGAAAAAGAGTTGCAAGTGCTGCGTGGGCTTGATGATATTAAAGCACAATATGAAAGCCTTCAAATAGAGATGGAAGCTCTGGAAGATGAGAGGGATACCTTAAAGGAGCAGCTGAAGACCGTCAAAGGAGAGCTAGCTGTGGAGAAGGATTCTTTCAGCCAAGTTAATAAAGACAAGGATGCTCTTGAATCTTCATTTGGTGAGCAGCTGTCAAAAGCCACAGAAGAGATCCGGTACTTGAAGAACTTGTTAGGGTGAAAAGAAGAGTATTTTGGAGAACTGGTACATAATCTCTCCCAAGCTCAAGAAGATCTCCGTGAAGCCTTGGCGAAGGTCCAGAATCTGGAAGAGTCAGTCGCACCTTTGAAGGTTGCCCTTGAAGCTGCTGAAGCTGAAAATGACAACTTGAAGACTAAACTTCAGGTATGGTCGAGAGACTATGCTGAGCTTGAGGAGTTAACAACTGTTGAAGTGAGTTGGGCATATATGAATGCTCGCCACGACACACTGACGGAGATGAGTCAAGTAGGCTTCGATCTTGATGCTGAGATTGCGAAGTCTAAAGAAGCTATAGATAAGACTCAACAAGGTCTTAATCTCTCTCCAGTTGATGAAGCAACGAACGACCCTCCATAAGAAGAAGATGGCTCTCCTCCTCCTCCTCAAGAATGAAGACTTTGTAGTCACCCCCCTTTTTTTTATTGGATTGGTGTAATTACTCCCAGCTCCATCGGGAGTAAGTTTGAAATTTCTAAATTCCCCAACTGACAACTTCGGGGCATCTAAAAATGTTCATATTTATGCGGCTAAGTACATAGTTTGGTACTTAATCGCTTTTATATTAATACAATGCTTTTTGAGACTTTTATGAATTTTGAGCTTTACTCTTTACTCAAGTCTATCGCTTTTGCTTTCGTGAGGTTTCTGTTCGTACCTCTTAGCATTCTTTGCATAAAGATGCGTGCTTTACTTTGAACCCTTTTATAATGGGTGTAGCCTTAGTTTATAAGAGGCTTTGTTTATGAATTAGGGCCCTTTTAATTAATGTTTTAATGAAGAAGACGTCTCAACTTCATTGAAAATGCAATAGAGTAATAGGAATTTTCCACATGTTTTAAGAATGTTTTTGTGAGAGGTTTTTGCTTGAACTTTCACAACATTTTACATGTGTTACGTTTGTCATCTAAAACTCATGTTGCAACTGTTTTGTTTTAACAGATTTAATAATCACTTGTATTTCGTAACTGTTTTTAGTAGATAACAGTTTTTTCGAGTTAATACAAGGAAGTAACTGTTTTTCATTAGTACTAGTTTTCGTAAGTATTGGGTTTTTTCCCATGACTGTTTTATTTGCAACAGTTGTAAGTACGAGAGAAATGTATTGTAATCCGTAACTGTTTTATTTGATAACAGTTTTGAGAATATATACAAGGGTTTTGATCTTTCATCCGTAACTGTTTTTATTTGAATAACAGTTTTCTATTTGAGTACAAAGATTTCGTAACTGTTTTGATTACAACAGTTTTGGCTAAGTACAATGATGATGATCTTCTATCCCTACTTGTTTTAGATGTAACAGTTTTCTGTATAAGAGATGTACATTTCTTCTTCGTAGCTACTATTTTGACTTCTAACCTGAACATGGTTCGAGGGTTTTCAGAGTAGGCTTTCGCAATTCTTGTGCCGGAGTCTTCAGTTCTTTTGCTCGTGTCACTTGACTTGTTGGGTGAATGGTTTTTTAGGCTCGAGCATTCTGACTTCTGGTAGTCTTTGCTTCTTCTTGGCCTTCCATATTATATAGTCCCCCAAGTGTTTGAGCGTTGAAGAATGAGATCTCGAGCACTTGATTATTCCTTCCTTGTGGTCCTTTCCCTGAAAAAGGAAAACATTCCGGACTCGAAGGTATATACCTTTTTAGATGATGACTGCTTAACCCTTTAAAATATCCATCAGAAAGTGTAACCCTAGACCGGGAATTATGTTATTTCCTCGCGTATTTGCAGGTCTAATGTCATCATCTGGTGATGGGTTAGCTTTTTGCCTATCATCTAAAAAAGTTAATAAAATTTTAAATATTCAAAAATAAAATCTAACATGGGGTACATGATCGGGGGTACTTCTTTTCCTCAGAAATAGTACTTCTTCAGGTGGATGGCGTTCCAACTTGTTGGTAGAATCCTGCCATCCATGGCTTCTAACTCGTACGCGCCTTTGCCTGCTATGCCTCGGACCTTATAGGGACCTTCCCTATTTTGATTTAGTTTACCAGCTCCTGCTTCCTTTGTACTGGAAGACCTTTTTAAGTACAAAGTCCCCAATTTTGAAATACCTGAGATGAGCTTTGCGGTTGTAGTATCGTTCTATGATTTGCTTTTGAGCTGCCCTCCGTATTAAGGACGCATCTCTTCGCGATTCGAGCAGGTCTAGATTTGTTTGGAGTTCAACATCATTCGTTTGTTCCGTAGCTGTCGTTACTCTATGACTTGGTTCGCCAATTTCCACGGGTATTAATGCTTCAGAGCCATAAACGAGTGCGAAAGGACTTTCTCCCGTAACTGTTTTTGATGTGGTCCTATAT
This sequence comes from Nicotiana undulata, assembly GCA_005239495.1. NCBI lineage: Eukaryota > Viridiplantae > Streptophyta > Magnoliopsida > Solanales > Solanaceae > Nicotiana > Nicotiana undulata. The sequence goes on from ML291583.1 coordinate 131,723, forward strand.
GACCATAACACCACTGGTAATTCGTCGAGCCAATTGCCTTTGTCTCTATCTAACCGTTTCTTTAAATTATTGATGATGATTTTGTTCGTGGATTCTGCTTGTCCATTAGCTACGGGATGATATGGTGTTGATGTGATCCGTTTGATTTTCCAGATGTCGAAGAATTTTTTGATTTGAGAGCCTATAAATTGTTGGCCATTGTCATACACGATCTCTTTTGGAATTCCAAACCGGCATATTATATTTCTCCATAAGAAATCCTTAACCTCCTTTTCCCGCACCTGTTTGAATGCTTCTGCTTCTACCCATTCCGTGAAGTAATCAGTAAGTACAAGTAGGAACCGTACCTAATCTTTAGCTGGGGGAAGAGGTCCTACTATATCCATTCCCCATTTCATGAAGGCCCATGGTGATATAATAGAATGTAACAATTCTGCTGGTTGGTGCATTTTATTAGTGAACCGCTGACATTTGTCACATTTTGATATGAAATTCTCCGCGTCTTCTTCCATCTTGGGCCAGTAGTATCCTGCTCTGATTAAGGTTTTTACCAAAGATCTTGCACCTGCGTGATTTCCACAGTGGCCCTCATGGACTTCTTTTATCACAAACTCCGACTGGTTAGGTCCGAGGCACTTAGCTAGGGGTCCTCCAAACATTTTGCGATACAAGGTGTTGTGAACTAAACAGTATCTCGCTGCTTTGTGGCGGAGCGCTTGAGCTACTTTTTTGTCTTCAGGCACGATACCGTTCTGCAAGAAGTTAAGAATTTCATTTCTCCAATCCCAAGTTAAATTATTGAAAGATACCTCATTTTTGCTTTGATCGACTGTCGAATGGAAGAGGTGTACGACGATAGTGTTGTCTTTATTGGTTACGTCCGTAACTACTGCGAGGTTGGCTAATGCATCTGCTTCAGCATTTTCCTCTCTAGGTATTTGTATTATTTTTCACATTTTGAACTGTCTCACAAGTTCTCGTGCCTTTTCTACGTACTGTTGCATTCGAGTTTCTCGAGCGATGTAAGTCCCCTGTATTTGATTCACCACCACTTGTGAATCGCTGTTGATTTTGATTTGTTCAATTGATAACTCTCGTGCCAATTCTAAACCTGCAATAACAACCTCGTACTCTACTTCATTGTTAGTTATTGGATAGCATTTGATTGCTTGTCGTATCTTTTCACCCGTGGGTGATATTAGCACAATACCTAATCCTGCTCCTTTTATATTAGATGAGCCATCTGTAAATAGGGTCCACTGACCTGGGTTTATACCATTGAAAAGTTGCAATTCCTTTTCTACTTCAGGAGTAATATTATTGCTAAAGTCAGCTACAAAGTCGGCCAATATTTGTGATTTAATTGCAGTTCTAGGTTGATATGTTATATCATGTTCACTTAATTCTGTGGCCCATTTGGATAATCTTCCTGACAGTTCTAGTTTATGCAAAATATTCCTTAAAGGATATGAAGTTACGACAGTAATTTGATGACATTGAAAATTAGGACGCAATTTTCTTGATGCCATTATTAATGCTAAAGCTAATTTTTCTAGATGTGGATATCTAGTCTCCGCATCTAGTAAATTTTTGCTTACATAATAAATGGGATATTGTTTACCTCTTTCTTCTCTTACCAATACTGCACTTACGGCAATTTCTGAGACAGCCAGGTAGATGTATAATCTTTCTCCTTCTTTTGGCTTTGATAGCAATGGTGGTTTTGACAAGTAGACCTTCAAGTCTTTTAAAGCCTGTTGACATTCTTCAGTCCATTCGAACTGATTTTGCTTTTTAAGAACTGCAAAGAATTTAAAGCTTTTTTCGGAAGACTTAGAAATAAATCTCCCTAGAGCTGCTATTCTTCCTGTCAATCTTTGGACTTCTTTTTTATTTCTCAAGATTTCAGGTATTTCTTCTATAGCTTTTATCTGTGCTGGATTTACCTCTATTCCTCTGTTAGACACAAGGAATCCCAAAAACTTACCAGATTGTACTCCGAAGGCACATTTTTCCGGGTTAAGTTTCATATTGTACCTGCGTAAGATATCATAAGTGATAGAGAGATGTTGTAGATGATCTATTGCTTGTGTTGATTTTACAAGCATATTATTGATGTAAACCTCCATTGTTTTGCCCAAATGTTCTTGGAACATTTTTGTTACTAACCTTTGATAAGTGGTTCCTGCATTTTTTAACCCAAAAGGCATAACCTTATAACAATATGTCCCCCGGTTAGTAATAAAAGAAGTCTGTTCTTCATCCAAAGGGTCCATTTTGATTTGGTTATAACCAAAATATGCATCTAAAAAGCTTAACAATTCATGACCCGCGGTTGCATCGATCATTTGACCTATATGTGGCAAGGGAAATGAATATTTGGGACATGCTTTATTTAAACCAGTACAATCGACAAATACCCGCCATTTGCCGTTCTTTTTAGGTACTACGACTGTGTTAGCTAGCCAGTCAGGATATTTTACCTCCCGTATCGAACCTATATTTAAATGTTTTTGGACTTCTTCATCAATCACTTGATTTTTAAAAGGTCCTTGCTTTCGTTTCTTTTGCTTAACAGGTACGAACGATGGATCTTCGTTTAATTTGTGAGTCATCACTTCTGGTAGGATACCTGTCATATCTGAATGGGACCATGCAAAACAATCCTCATTAGCCTTTAGATAATTGACTAACATACCTTTTTTTCTGGCGTTAATCTTTCCAACAATTTTATGCCAATGTAAAGTTTCCTTTCGGGCTTTTGTTCAAAGATGGGAACAGCCTCGAGTTCTTCAGTAGTTGTTTTGATATGTTCTTCTTCTGGTTCATGAATGAAATCTGGTCTGGAGTCTATGTCCGCATGTACTGGCTCATTCTTGATGATTACAGGATTTGTTTTGTCATTATACTCTTCCGTACCTATTTGAATATCTATTTATTTGGTACGTAGATGATCAGAAGTTTGTTCCATACCTGTTTGTTGATGAGCCTCTGTTTGACAATTTGTTGTTTCTTCCACATCTTTTTTGCCGTTAAGAGTTATTGAATTAATATTCCTCGAGGTTTGCTGATCACCCTTGATTTGCCTTATTCCTCATTTGGAAGGGAATTTTATTACTTGATGTAAAGTAGATGGGACCGCTTTCATGTCGTGAATCCATGGTCTTCCCAGGATGACGTTGTAAGTCATTTCTCTATTATTGACTTGGAACTTTGCATTTTTGACGACTCCTTCAGCGTAAGTATTAAGTTCGATCTCACCTTTAGTTATCACTGTTGAATTGTCGAACCCAGATATGGCTCGAACCTTTGGAATCATTTTGTTTTCTACTAGCATTCTTCCATGACTTTCATCAAGATAATATTGACTGAACTGTCTGGATCAATCAACACCCTTTTAACGTTAGTGTCATGAATGAGTAAGGATATTACCAGCGCGTCATTGTGTGGAAGTATTAACCCACCAAAGTCTGCGTCGTCAAAAGATATTTGTTCTTCCCTCATTTCTTCTCGAACCGCTTTCCGTGGGTGCTCATGACTTTTGAGGTTAGCTGGCAGATTATCCCGTTTACTTCTTCTCCTCCATGTATGACATTAACAGTCCGTTTTGGGGAGGGTGGTTTTGGTGGCTCCTGCCTGTTCTTCATATATGCCTGTTTACCTTTATCACTAAACAAGTTTGTTAAATAGCCCTGTTTTAATAGATGTTCTACTTCACCTTGTAAATATCTGCAATCTGTTGTTCTATGGCCGTGATCATTGTGGAATTCACACCATTGATCGAGGTTCCTCCTGTTAGGATTAGAACGCATTTCTTTCGGCCATTTAACTTTGTCTCCCATACTTCTTAGTATTGAGACGAGCTCAGTGCTGCTTACATTAAAGTTATGGTGTCCAATTCGGGTAATATCCCGGAATTGTTCATCTCGATCTCTCCTGGATCTAGATGAGGATGAGTTTGTATCTCTTCCTGAAGGTTTTGTATTTTCGAACCTGGGACGTAGGTCACGTCTCAAGGGTCCTAAGTAAGGATCATACCTGTTTTACCTGGCTTTTTATCTGATTATAGGCATCTTGTTCTGTGATATTCTTCATCTTTTGATCGTGTAATTATATCCTCTTCAATCCTTAGTTTAGTACTGTACCTGTTGTATACATCATTCCATGTCGTGGCTGGGAATTCTCTTAGACTCTCTTTGAGTCGTCTCGTGGCTTCTGAACTTCTCTCGTTCAAGTTACTTGTGAATGCCATGGCTGCCCAGTTATTAGGAACCCTTGGTAGTTGCATTCTTTCCCTTTGGAATCTGTCTACAAACTCCCAGAGCAATTCCTTGTCTCCTTGCTTTATCTTGAATATATCTTCCATTCGTTTTTCAACTTTTTGTGCACCAGAATGTGCTTTTATAAATGAATCTGCAAGTTCAGCAAAAGAATTTATAGAGTTTTCAAGGAGAATAGAATACCAGGTTAAGGCTCCTTTCGTGAGTGTTTCTCTTAATGTTTTGACAAGGACTAATTCTATTTCCTCTTTTGTTAAATCATTGCCTTTTACTCCAGTGGTGAAAGCAGTCACGTGATCACGTGGGTCGGTTGTTCCATCGTATTTGGGGACATCAGGCATTCTAAACTTCTTGGGTATAAGTAATGGGGCTGCACTTGGCTTCCAAGGTTGTTGAGAATACCTATCTACATCGATTCCTTTGATAATAGGCGGAACACCAGGGATTTGCTCGATGCGATCGCTTTGTTCTTTCATCTGCTTCTGTATGGTTAATAATAAATTTTGTAATTCTGAATTACTAGTCGTACCTGGTCGTGTTTCAGGAAGTGTATTGGGAGTTTCATCCTTGGTTGAATTTGTTAACCCCGCTTGAAAATCTTCTACTATAATTGTATTATTCAGAGGCAGTGTTGGTGGTACTGGAGGTACTTGTGGTAATCCTCTTGCAAATTCTCGCAAAGCCTGCCCCACGTATTCAACAATCATTTGCCTTATTTGATCTGGTTCCACTGGTTGTTCATTATCGTTACGATTGTCAGCTCTTTCAGGAGATGGTTCTCTCGAAACTCGTGGAGTTCCTCGAGGAGGAGTTAAAACTGGGGTTTCATTTCTTTGCTGGTTGTTATCGTCATTATTGTTGACGTTGTTGTTGTTGAAATTCGACATGATTTTAAGGATATCGATTGGTAGCGAAAACGATGATTATCAGATTCCCGGCAATTGAACCAATTTGTTTAACTAAAGAATAAGATCCTTTGACTAAAGCTTAATTTAGGATAAACTCGGGGTACTGATAATCGAATTAGTAAAATAAAGAATAAAGTAGTAATAATTTCGAGAGAAATATGCAAAGAATAAAAATAGCTTCGTATCCGAGAAATCAGATGATCCTGTTTGTTACATTTTAATCCCTTTTGTAGGGATATTGTCCTACTACAACGTTTAGATTTCTGTCATGATAGCCTATTTAATGATTAATTATTACATTAATGAGGCATTACAATGGTGAATAGTAACTATTATTTTAGGAGTTATATAACGTACAAGACATTGATTGCTGATATTCGAATCTGCCCATTATTGCGTCCGGATTCGTTGTGACCGTGTCTCTTCTTCTTTGATGATCTTTCCTTTATTGACCGTACCTTTTTATCCCGTGTCCACGTGTGATGTTTATTTGGTCCACTTGGCTGGCTGAGTCATCCAAAATTTGTACACGTATGAGGCTATATTTTTACCAATACAATATTGTTGGTGCAGGGAAATATGAGTTTTGCAGATACCAGATAATGCTGACCGGTTTCTGATATCAGGACTGCCCCAATACAAACCCCTTTGAAGTTTGCTGCTCTATCAAAGAACATCCTCCAACCGTCGTAGGATTCTGCAATGTCATCTCCTATGAATGATACCTTTTCATCGGGAAAATACGTTTTTAGGGGTTCGTATTCTCCGTCCACAGGATTCTCAGCAAGATGGTCTGCTAGTGCCTGTCCTTTGACAGCCTTTTGAGTTATGTAAATAATGTCGAACTCGCTCAGCAGGATTTGCTACTTGGCTAGCTTGCCAGTGGGAATGGGCTTCTGAAAGATGTACTTTAGTGGATCCATCATGGTTATGAGGTATGTGGTGTAGGCACAGAAGTAGTGCCTTAGCTTCTGGGCGACCCAAGTCAAAGCACAGCAAGTGCGCTCCAATAAAGAATATCGGGCCTCATGTGGGGTGAACTTCTTGCTGAGATAGTAGATCGCTTGCTCCTTTCTTCCTGTTTCGTCATGTTGCCCAAGAATGCAACCGAAATCTTCGTCCAGTACCGCAAGGTAGAGTAACAAAGGTCTACCTGGCTCAGGTGGTACCAAAACTGGCGGCGTTGACAAATACTCCTTGATTCTGTCAAAAGCCTTTTGACAATCCTTGGTCCACTTATTTGCGTCATCCTTCTTTAGCATCTTGAAGATCGGTTCACAAATGACAGTAGATTGTGCTATGAATCGGCTGATGTAATTAAGTCTCCCAAGGAAATTCATAACATTCTTCTTGTTCTTCAATGGTGGCATTTCCTGAATGGCTTTGACTTTGGATGGATACAATTCTATTCCCTGGCGGCTTACAATGAACCCCAGTAATTTCCCAACAGGAACCCCAAATGCACACTTCGCAGGGTTCAGTTTCAGATTGTATTTTCTTAACCTGTTGAAGAACTTCCTCAAATCTTCCATGTAATCAGCAGCTTTCTTTGATTTGATAAGGACGTCGTCCACATACACCTCAATCTCTTTGTGAATCATGTCATGGAATATAGTAGTCATAGCCCTCATGTAGGTGGCCCCTGCATTCTTCAGGCCGAATGGCATTATCTTGTAACAATATACTCCCCATGACGTAATGAATGCCATTTTCTCAACATCTTCTTCGTCCATCCAAATTTGATGATAACCAGCGAAGCAATCTACGAATGAGTGTAACTCATGTTTGGCGCAGTTGTCAATCAGAATGTGTATATTTGGCAAGGGGAAGTCGTCTTTCGGACTGGCCCGATTAAGATCCCGATAGTCAACATAGATTCTGACCTTCCCGTCTTTCTTCGACACAGGTACAATGTTAGCTAACCATGTCGGGTACTCAACTACCCGGAGAACTTTGGCGTTGATCTGCTTGGTAACTTCTTCTTTGATTTTCAAACTCATGTCAGGTTTTAACTTTCTGAGCTTTTGCTTTACCGGTGGACACATTGGATTGGTTGGCAGTTTGTGAGCCACAATAGATGTACTTAGACCAGTCATGTCATCATACGACCAGGCGAATATGTCCTCATATTCCCTTAGAAACTCTGTATACTCTTTCTTTTCTGGAGGCGACAAATGAATACTGATCCATGTTTCCCTGACGTTCTCTGAATCCCCCAGATTGATAATTTCAGTCTCGTCTAGGTTGGACTTAGGTCTGTTCTCAAAGGTCTCAATTTCCTTGACAATCTCGTCGGGTATATCATCTTCCTCTGAATCAATGTCCGTTTGCTGCGTTGTCTCATTGAACGTCACAATCATCGGTTCATCAATATAAGAAATAGTAATGTTGTATTGATAAAGTAATGGGAGAAAACAGTAGCAAATAAATATGAGATTCATAAGGAGATTGGAAATGCTTTGATAAAATGAATAATTGTTTTAAACATTGAAGATCTTATTGCAGGAATTGAAAATGCAGAAAAGGAATGAAATTTATTTAATAAACAGTAAATAGTGCTTGTTCATTAGCCTTGCTACCCCGAGGCTCTGCGGGCTTTGGTCGTACGGATGGACCAGTTCTTGAGACGAGCTCCTCTGCTCACTTCCTGTATGGAAGGGCCTTCCTCCCCCTCCTCCTCGAGAACAACACAACAATCCATGTCCCCGTCATCTAGAAACAAGTCCCTCATTGCCGCCAGTGCTTCTTCTTCGTCGGACCCATAGATGATATCAGCCTGCTGGAAAGTCTGCTCCAAATGAGGTATTGGCTACTCCAAGGGGTAATAGTGACCGCACCATGGGGGCGACAAGTTTTTGAATTCTTCCCATGTATACTCATACCCCAGACCGAAAGTAGTACCGTGTTTCTTGAGTTTTATGGGTTTCGTGATCCCTTGGAGATTCTTACCGAGCCCTTTTTCTGGCTCGTATCCTCCCCAATTCAAGATGCTCTCGATCTTGCTATCCCACCATTTGTCCTTGTCGATGGCATTGACTCGTTCAATATGGTGATAAGTTCCTCCACCCAGTTTTGTCTTTCCATCAATCACAGGGATAGTCTGGCGATTGTAAATAGGGTTTCCACCGTCGCCGTGGATGATCACCTCTTGGTGGTTCCACTCGAATTTTACTGCCTGATGTAGTGTTGATGCTACGGCCCTAGCAGCATGGATCCAGGGTCGTCCTAACAGCAGATTGTAAGATGCCGGCACATCTATCACATGAAAGTCCACCTCGAACCAAGTCGGTCCCATCTGCAGACATAGACTGATATCCCCAATGGTAAACCTTTGAGGATCGTCGAAATATTTCACGTTGATCGCTCCCTCTCTTATCTCATGTAGGCCTTTACCCAATTTCTTGAGTGTTATCAGCGGACAAATGTTAAGACTAGAACCTCCATCGATCAAGATCCTTGTGATGAAATGATCTTCACATTGCACGGTGTCATGCAATGCTTTGTTATGTCGATTAAGTTCTTCTCGAAATTTCAGCAGTTTCTGTTCCAGTGGTGACATGTTTTCATTTAAGACCTGAATACCCCGGCCGTCAGTGCCTCCACCCGTTCAACCTTATTTTCTTATCTGGCGCCGCTGGATTCTTCCATCTTACTTTTGCTTTTGTCTTTGCCCCCGAGAGGACTAGGAGGAGGAGTAGAAGGAGGGCCCTTGGATCTTGTGCGATAGACTGATGATGCCAGAATGCACGAACTAACCTTTGGGGAGGGGAATAATAAATAAAGGAAAAACATAAAGGTAACGAAGTCAGTAAGGATTATAAAGAATATTGCGGTAATTTAAACACGTAATGCGAAAATGTAAAACGCATCCTAAGTTGGGGAACCTCTTTATGCCCGAGATAGGCTTAGCGACAAATTAATTTGGAGAACTTGGAATGCTAAATGCCTCATTTTATTGATGATAAAAACGACTCTAAATATGCGAAAAATGAAAGTCACTAATGGCCAATGGCCTTATTACATCAAAGGAGACAAAATAAAAGACACCCCTATCTACTTGGTCCCAGAAGGACCTTCCCCAGATTCGGCATTCCTGCTCCCTTCGATCAGCTTTCCCAACTCGCGAAGTCCCAGCAGTAAGTAGGTCCTGGCTAGATATCCTCCTTCGTCTCCTTCAGCCCTTTTGCAGTCCTCGATCCTCTTGATGAAATTTTCTTTCAGCTCGACTATACCTCGCTCCAAGTACCCTAGCCTCTTGTTGGAGCTCATATCCATATCCTTCCATTCCTCAATCAGCTTTTTGCTGAACTCGTGTATCTGGTGATGATTATTCTCACATTCACGGAGCCTCTTGCCTAGATTGTTGAATTTAACTTGCGCTTTTCCTTCTCATCTATGACCCGGTGACCCTGAGCGAATCCTGGCTCGAATCGACCCTCCATATCTTCTTCTAACCAACTCAGATTGAAAGGAGTATAACCGTCATGATACCTGTCTGGCTCGATGGTGTCTTTCTCAAGTAAAATCTTGCAGTGCCACGAATGCTAGGCTTGGCACTTGTAAGGGATGTCGTCATCCTGGAAGTCTGCTTGAAGATGTCTCATCTTCTCAACCCTAGGTATAACCTTCCTCCTCCCTGCTTGTCTCATAACTAGGAGAGGGACGTAAGGGTACGTTCCCCTCAGACCAATCAATATCAGAAATGAAGCGTCTCGGGATCAGACGATAAATTCGTCCATTGGGAACCATTCAAACATTCACTGAATCTGGTCCTCGGTCAAATTCTCCAGTAACTCAACCCATCCCTCGGCATTTTCCGACTGAGCGAACATGTCTGGAGTATAGTTTATTCGCTTTGGGTGCTGGAAAGCGATATGGTCATCCTAGATTCTTCGATGGATGTCTTGTTGGTAGTCACCCCTTTGCAGATGTTCATTGAGCCAAAGTTGAAGTAGTAAGTTGCAACCTTCGAAATGCTTTGCTCCCCGTTAACACATTTCTAAGGCTCGTTATATGTCTGCAATGATCATAGGAACAATGCTGAAGTCCTGTCCGTTGATCCATTCCATTAAAGTCTTAGTGACCATAGCCAACCTAGTGTGGATTCACTCTTTCTTTGTCGGGAACACCATTAAACCCAGAAAACAGACCATGAAAGCAAACACTCGGCGATAGATATGCCCTAGGGAAGTGAGGGCGAACTCGTCCTAATAGGTGCAATATGATTTTCTATAACCGAACCTTTCGTACAAGTAATCAAAAGGGATGTACGAATCCTTAAACATACCAAGTCCGGATTCTTCTTTAGACCCAACATTTTGAGGAAACCCCGACCTGTGCGGTTCTCAGGCATCAGCAACCCTGGAGATTCCCAAACCAAACCGGCCCAACCTCCTATTTCTTCCAGCAGGGGAGTCATTTCATTATTTTCGAAGAGGAATACCGATCGATCGCAATCCCAGAATAAGGTAGCAGCCTCTCTCATCATTTTGTTAGGCTTAATATCCAAAAGAGAGGGAAGGGTGCCCAAGTGTTTCCTGACAAGTGTTTTGTCGCTGGAGTGAAGATCTTCCCACCAGTTTAACAGTTTGGGGTGGATGTTGGAGACCATGCCGAATCTGGGGGTTTCGTGCCTCATTTCCTGCAAAACGAACATGGTTAGGCCCTTACCCCCACCAGACTCGACTATTTAACATCAATAATTAGCAAAGAGCATTTAGTTCCCCAAATAAATGCACAGAACGCGAAGGCGTCCATTTGGGTTCCAGGGAAACCCAATGGACTTTGGACAAGGGTATCTTAAAGGCTATTGTGCGGACAACACATTAGCCTGGCTAGGGTTTACCATGATGCATGCAACATTACAATAGAGTAAGGTTTCTATGGAGTTTTAGACCGGTACCCTTGAGCGGACAACTCAAGGGGGAAGGCACGGTACTGTCGACTGCACCGCTGATCGACTAGTTTTAACGCAAATACGCCTTTTCAAATTTAAGGGGTAGTAATATTGGAATAGCGCAACCACCGATTGTAAGCGTTGCTATAGGATTTTTGTTTGGCACGAGTGGAATATGAATGCGGAGCATGATATGCAATAAATAGTATTTAAACAAATAGGCATGTATTTTCACGTTGACGAAAGCGGTAAAGAAAGAAAATACTACAATTACAATGGAAAGCTGTTACAAAGAAAACATGAAGATATGTCAGTTTCGTTTAGGAAAAATAAATACTTTGCGAAATTAAACAATTAATAGCATATAACGGGGAATAGGAAAAGGTGTAAGCATTTAAAGAAAATCAAAGGTCCAAATTCACGAAACAACTTGTAATGGTAAAAGCCTAGGGAATATCCTCAGCAGAGTCGCCATGCTGTCGCACCCCACTTTTACCTCGGACGAGTTAGGTATGCAGAGATCGGGTTTTCCTGACATTCTGGACAACTCCTTAAAGGAAAAGGTTTAAGGAAGAGTCACCACCTAATGATTTTATGGTGCGTCAGGGTACCTAGAATAATTAACTCATAAACTATTTTGCATTAATAGAGATTGGGTAAGGGCTTGAAGTCATCCTAAGGCGAAGGTGTTAAGCACCCCTCAAGATCCACAACTGTGGGTCCCATCCAAGTAATTTTGTTAATTTGGACGGTAAACAAATGACAAGCAAGGCTCACCTAAGAGAGGATTTCAAGTAAATACTGAAATTATTAAAAGAAATTTAAAGAATAGCAAAGTAAAATCATTTGAATGAAAATGTCCTAGGTTTTAAAGTAATATGGATCACATCAATGCAATACCCGGTATGTCACTCCTCGAAGAGGGGCTACACGTGGTATTAGCGCACCGGTCATCATATCCATATTCTACCCTTCCCCACCCTGCTAAGGTATTTAAAACGTATGTGTTGGTCACGAAGCTTATTGCGTGTTGTTTACCCGTCGCGTTCTGTAAGTCCAGGAGGGTGTTTAGGACTACTAATCCTATAAGGGGAGTACTAGGATGACCCTCAGGTTTAAAGGATAAACTCTAAGCGACAAGTAGAGAAATAATTAGGACTTGCAAATATGGGGTACACGTAAACAGTTATAGGGCTCATATATCCCTCCACAAATAGAACATGTAAATAGCACGTCTCAAACACAACTAAAGTCTTAGGTTCAGAACCTAAAGTAGGGATTTCAGATATGAAAAACAACAATAGTAAACATCAGATTTTTGATGAGTTTTAGAAAAGGAAAGGAGTAAATGACTTTAAATCCCAGTAGTTTGTAGGCAAAACAGGAATTCTAAGTATAGAGACAGTAGCAAATAGAGGATTTTAGTAAGTTCCAGTAAAGAGCGCATGATTGATTTTAAAACCATTTGTAGTGACAGGCAGTGTATAAAAGACGGTTAATCAGATTTTATCAAATATTGATCCTAAGGCTTGCCTAGGCGTCTTAATATGTGTTGATTACTCTTTTAAGACATAGGTGGAATGAATATCCCAAACTTTGATTTTAATAGACATATGATGAGAAAATGCAGATCCTATAGGCATGGTATCTAAGAATGCAAGCAGGATGTCGAGTATGAAACCAGTTCGGGTTTAAATTCAGAAAAATGTTTTCAATCATTGAAATCTATTTTTAAACGAGGTTACTTATTAGACAGATGGTACAGGGGTATGGTTTCACTAAATTATTGAACCTAGCGCATGATTTCTAGGCGTTCTTTGCAGTACAGTTATCACAAGAGTCTGAATATATGCTGAAACCAAATTCCTAAAGTCACATGATATCTAATGCAAGTTCTGATAAGTACTTGTTATTATGAACCTAAACAGGATTTCTAGATGCGAGGCATGAATGTGAAAAAGTAATATTATTATTAACAACCATTTAATCTAGTTATTTAACAACGAACAGGATCTCTAAGTGAGAAGCGATTACAACAGCCTTTTACGGGTATTTTAGCATGATTTTCTAGGTGAGTATGCATGTGATGAGATGCAGACATAAATATACCTAAGAACATGATTTCTAATGCATGGTGGATATGTCCTAAGCAAGATTTCTATTGCACACAGAGGTAAAGTAAATCCTAAGCATATTTTCTACCCGGAATTATATTAAACATGCATAATCCCACCCATTTTCACTATCCAGCCCCAAAGTTGTTTTTACACTTAATTATTACAGACCATTGTTGCACAAATTACACAAATGAATAAGACAATTAAGAAGTTACACTATATGGAGCCTAACAGTAGGCCCAAGTACCAGATCCAACATGCCATATGCCAAGACCTCTTGTAACCCAGGTGTGTCATAGTCTCTAAGGACCTCAAAAGATCCTGGACAATGCCTCACACCCAGGTACCCTAGCCAAGGATGAGTAAGTGCAGTGTAGAGTTCCAGCCTTGTGTGTCAAAGTTCAATGGGTACTCAAGGTCCCCAAGGCATTGCTCACACGAAGGGGGCATAATCTAGAGTCTAAGAGTAGTGATAGGTGCTTGCAGTGTAAAAGTGTTGAGTTTGAAAAAGAGTAGTTTTGAAACAACATTTTTTGAGAATAGCTTCAAGAACCATATAAATTTGTAAAATAGTTTGCAAAAGGGAGAAGCAACAGAACTACAACCAGTAGGTAAAGAACTCATGAAAGAGCAAACACAAACAGGGGTAAAGGGTTGGGGACAAGTAATTTAGATGTGAGCAGAAGAGTAAGCTTACAGATTCTCATATTTATCACATAGTTGTCACAAAACATCATAGAGTAATAGAGTCAGGATTGTATAGCATTCAGGTAGCATGGGAAGCAGGTTCATAACATAGGAGGTTAAGCATGAATGAAAGCATGTAACAACGATTACTAGATGAGCATGCCATAGACATAGAAGGAACATGGGGGTATATTAGACTAAGGGGGAAAGGGAAAACAGTAGGATACATGCTTATTACATAGGACTAAAGCAGTTATAGAGAATCACATGGAAGAGCAAATGGGAGAGGACACCACATAGTCATGTTAATTACATGGTAGTCAATAGAACCATAAGATAAAACACATAAGGAACAATAAGTAACTAAGCAAGAACTGGAGCATATTGTGTATAAATGCTATAAACTAAATCAGAAACATACCAGTCGAGTAATAGCAAAGTGCAAGAGATAGCACAACAGCAGTAGTATGCAGAACAAAAAGAGCAAGAGTAGGGTAGTAATATGCAGAAGCACAGTAGCAATAGAGATGTGTATGAAAACACGGAAAGTTTAGAGTAATATACTTAGTGGTCAGTGAACTCAAATCAGTGTGTGTTATCAGTGTAAGTGTCAGTCAAGAGTGTGTTTGTGTGTATTTTTGTATGAATCTCTGTGTGTTTGCAAAGAGGGAAAACATCTATTTATATAGTTTGAAAAATGAGTAGTACATGGGTAAGGAGTGCACAAACATGGAAATAAATCGATTAACACCAATTAAGACAACTGGACTCCTTTAATTAAGGAGTCTAGTTTCAAACGGTATAGTCAAGGCAGAATAAGGAAAGAAAATCAGTCTAATAAGGCTGATTAGGGCAGAAACATTCACATAGTGCACAAATGAAACCAAGTACATAGTGGGTAATTAAGGAAAATTGAACTACCCGTGTATAAAGTAAAATAGGGCATCAGTTTGAAATCAGTCAAGAGAATCTCGGATTCAATCACAAGAAATCCCAGGTAATTAAGGAAAGCATCACACAAGTATAGAAATAATTCAAAAATTGGTGTAGACTTATAGGTAGAATATATAGGCCCATGTATTTAAGGAAAACATCACAAGCATGGGATTTTACAGTAGGGTAAAGGTCAGAAATTTCAAGAGTTCAAACAGCAATCACTTATCAACACAAAGAGGTACTCATAGAAATTAACAGGAAGAGGTCATAGTAGTAGATTAAATAGGAGTCATAGAGAATACATGGATGCATACAGTCAAATAACAAAGAACAACCCAGAATACTTAGGGTTTCACCAAGAACAGTAAAAATAACATAAAATCAAGAGATAATAACTTAAACAACATGGATATAAAAAAGAATCAAAAGGAAACTGCTTTGAGCACAGGGTATAGAAACCCTAGTTTTCGAAATCAATTAAAACCAAATTTTCTGGAGAAAAACAAGAAGAAACTTCATAGCATGGTAAATATAAGACGTGTCTTAAAAAACCCACATATACAGAGGACTAGGATTTCGTGGAATCCCAGAAAAGAGGGAAAACCTCGTGAGTGAATTCGATTCTGGCTAGGGGTACTGCAAACTTACTCAAACAGACGGGGGGTGGCCGGAACACGGCAAGAGACCCATATGAGGTGAGTGTACCGCTCCAGGTTTATCTGAAGAACCTAGGATGCCACTGAGGGGTTGAGAGGTGGGTAGATGACCAGGAGACAGTAGAGAGCCATATATTCCGGTGAGGAAACAAGTCGGAGAAGATGAACAGGCCCCATCGGAGGGGAAAAGCCAAGGAGGCTTCTAGAGATTAGCAGAAAGATAGAGAGAGATAAAGCGACGAAGAGAGAGAGAGTGAGGAGTCTCGAAAATGAGACGGGGAAGGGGGGTTAGGTTAGAGATATTTTAGGAAAATAGAATCTGGGCCGTTGATCTAATTTGATCAACGACTCAGATTAATTAGGGGGTTGGACCAAGTAGAGTTATAAGGTTCGACTGGGTTAATTAGGTTAATAAATCAAGTGGGGTTGGGGTTAAAAAAATTGGCTAAGTTTTAAATAGGAAATAGGCCAAATGTTAAATACTAAATTTAAATAGAATAATTAATTACAATAGCTAATAACTGCGTAAACTAAAAATTAAGACCAAATAAATGAAATTGAGACGACTAACTAGCGTAAAAATATAAAAATGATCAATTACAGATTTTATAAACGATATAAACGTATACTTGTGCTATAATTGCAAAATTGCTAAAATTAGCTAAATAGTGCCAATGCTGGCTAATTTTTGAAATAACCAAATCCTAGTAGAATTAAATAGGATTAAAAATAAGATGTTGATTTGGAAAACATTTTGAAATTATTTATAATAAGATTTATGTATAAGTATTGAATAAGAAATATCAGATAAATGGGAAAAAATAAATTGATAACAAATATGAGAAATTCATAGAAAAATGTCAGTCATTATAAAAGTGATTTTGAAGGTATATATGAAAATTTTAAAATAGTTTGAGGAAAAATTGGGTATCAACAGTAAGTATCAAGACTAACCTCGTTGGAGTAGTGACGAGGACTAGTCAAGATTACCGACCAACTTTGGTTGGTAATTATGAAATCAGAATTGAAAACGGCTTCCCCCCATTTCTCTTACCTTTCTTCTACAAAATTTTCCTAACTCCTCACTCAATACCTTCCCCTCTCCTTATCTATTTTACTCCTACAAATCCAATTCCTTACCTCGCGTCGCCACCGCCGTCGCCGCTGCCGCTGCCACTGCCACTACCGCCCCTCTCCTTCTCCACTTCCTAAAAATTCTAGGATTGAATTACAACCCATTTCTTTGTTAATTCTAGGTTTTGTTAATTAGTTATGAATTAGTTTCAATTGATTAGTGTTTCAATTATTTGAATATTACAGTTTATTGAGGACTAGGGTTTAGGTCTTGTTTTAATTAATTTTATTAAACTAATTAGTTTTGTTAATTAGTAAATTAATTACGACTTAGTTTCAATTGATGAGTGTTTCAATTTTGAGTTTGTATTGTCTTGAACATTTAGATTTTGAATTATTAAATTTCCTTTAGTTTAACTAGTAACAAACAAAATTTAAGGAATAACATTGACGTTTTCAAATTTCAGTACTAAACACCCCATAATTATCCCAGAACCCGGTGTCACAAGTGCATGAGCTTTTACTAGGAAGTAAAATAGAATTCAACAACTGTCCAATATATAAGTTTGGACAGATTAGATGACACAAGTACTCAGAATGAGTCTCTGCTGGCTGCGGATCGTCTCAAAGATGCGGCTCACCTAAGTCCCCGTATCCACCACGCCGTTGTTCCCACAAGGCCACAATCCATACATGTACATGTATATAAAAATGTACAACAAGTGTAGTATGAGTATGAAAATAACGTGTACCCGGTAAGTATCCCACCTAACCCCGAAGAGGTAGTGATGAGGGGCCGACTTGACACTTGCTAGGGTCAAATTAATATAGTTAAATGTGGTGCTAAGCATAAATGTAATGATTAAATAACAGATATAAACATGAAGTGACAACTTCTTTCATAATTATAATTTAAGTTTCCGTCATTTCAGTTAACAACCAATATCTCAAGGCATTTAAGCAGTTCAAATTACAAAAAGTACTAAGCAAATAGCATGCACAAATAATGCTGAGGTCGTACGACCCGATCCAACAATATAATAAAATGTGCACTGCCGAAGGGTCAAACTGTGATGACCCAAAAGGTCATCCTAAGTAATTCTAGCTAAATCTGTGTTCCGAGGCCCTGAAAGCCTTCGTTAATCTCACCTCGATATGCGTGCGCAGCCAGGGCGTGTTGTCGGGAAGCTTTTGTGTGAAACTTGATGAAAATGGAATTTTATGATAATTGAGTGAATAAAGTTGACTTTAATCAATATTTTTGGTAAACGGACCCGTACCCGTGATGTGACAGTCCCGGAGGGTCCGTAGGAAAATATGGGACTTGGGCGTATGCCCGGAATCGAATTCCGTGGTCTCAAGCCCGAGAAATAAATTTTTAATGAAAATTGTTTTCTAAAAATAATAAAGGTTTTTGAAAATGAACTTTGATGTGGAAACCGTGTTACCAGGCCCGTATTATGGTTCCGGAGCCCGGTACAGGTTTAATATATGTTATGTGACTTATCTGTGAAATTTGGTGTAAAACGGACTTTAAATGTCGTGTTTCAGATCAAAATTGGAAAAATTAAGCTTCATGATGTTATAAGAAATTTCTATGAGTTTTGAGGTTTAAATCCTTGTTTTTGAGGATATTTTTATGATCAAAATGCTTGAATAAGTCCGTAAGATGTTTTGGGAGTAGTGTGTGTTCTTGGTTTTGAGCCCCGAGGGCTCGGGTGAGATTCGGGTAGCTAACGGGGTGTAAAAGTCATGAAACATCTTGTGTTTGGTTGATTTTCTGGTGTCTGGTAGCTTAGTCTATGCGATCGCATAGGTGGAGCTGCGATCGCACAGAGTTGAGAGTGGGGGAGGGGTCTGTTGTACTCTGCGATCGCATGAATGGGTCCGCGATCGCAGTATAGGGAGTCCAGATGTTCTGCGATCACATTCCTTCTTCGCGATAGCGTAGTGTACCAGGGTGACTGGGTGGGGGCTAGGTAGTTCTTCTCTGCGGTCGCATCATTTCCTTCGCGATCGCAGAGGTCTGTGGAGTTAACCTTCCGCGATCGCAGCCTTTCGTTTGCGGTCGCATAGTTGGGATTCCTATAGCTCTGCGATCGCAGCCCTTTTTCCGCGATCGCAGAGAACAAAATCGCCCAGTTAGTTCCTTAAGTCAAAAACAGAATACTTACACGGGATTTTTCATAATTCATCGACTTCTTCTTCCCCAAGACCCCATAGGCGATTCCTAAGCTAGTTCTCCTCCATAACCAATTGGGTAAGTGATTCTAACACTAATTTCTCCCATTTTACTTCCATAATCACTAGAAATCTAGGCCTAAAATCATAAAATCAAGTAGAAATTAGGGGTTCTGGATATAGTTAGGTTTTTGGGAAATTTGGGTGATTCAACCTCAATTTGGGGTCGGATCTTGAAACTAATCATATATTTGAACTCGTGGGGTTATGGGTGATCGGGTCTTGGTCCGAACCTCGAGATTGGACCAAGCGGGCCTGGGGTCGAATTTTGGTATTTTTGGAAGAATGATAGGAATTGCATATCTAGGCTATG
>ML291583.1:151136-163297 GCA_005239495.1 Nicotiana undulata
CCATTATATCTGTTATTTTTTGGTGAGGAAGAGTGTAAAGCACGAAGGGTGATGTCGTGCCATGACATCTGATTACATTGCATAGTGAGGAAGAGTGTAAAGCACGAATGGTGATGCCGTGCCATGATTCATATTGATTATAAGCATGAAGGTTAATGCCGTGCTATGATTTCCATCGATTATATGCACGAAGGATAATGCCGTGCCATGATTTATATTTCCTTACATTGTACATTGCATTGTGAGAAAGAGAGTAAAAGCACGAAGGGCGATGTCGTGCCACGATATTTGATTACATTGCATTGTGAGGAAGAGAGTAAAAGCACGAAGGGTGATGCCGTGCCATTGTTTACATTTTTGGAACTTATCCTTGTTTCGTTGGCTACTGTGTTAGATTGCCTCCCTTGTTTACTGTTATCTGTCAATTTGACTTCTTCACTTCACTTGTTCCCCCTTTATTGCTCATGTATCCCTTACTTGTCTGTTTATCTCTTGCGTTGTACTATCCCTGTTACCTACTGTAGAATAGGATAGGTTATCGTTATTGTCAAGTCTAGCCTCGTCACTACTTCGGCCGAGGTTAGGCTCGGCACTTACTAAGTACATGAGGTCGGTTGTACTGATGCTACACTGCACTTCTTAATGTTGTGCAGACCCCACATCCGGACCTAGTGGACCGCATTAAGGAAGTCACCTTCAATCCACACAGAGCTTCAAGGTATACCCGCTAGCGTTCGTGGGCCTTGGTGTCTCTCCTGCCTTTGGATTCTTCATTGTCTTATCTTCTTCCCAGTTTCAAGACAATTGTATATTTCTTTTCACACTATGTATTTAGCACTCAGTTTAGACAGTTCGTGGGTTGTGACACCCCGGTTTTGGGTATGCGACGTTATGTATTTTACTATTTCACTTTGCATTTTGAATTTCTATTACATTTCCGTTGTTAAAGCTATGGAGTATGTTGGTTATTTCAGTTAAGATTTGAAGGGTATCAATTTTACTACTGTTGAATTGATTTGAAAGATGTAATGTGTGGTATACGTTGGCTTGTCTAGCGGGTTCAACGTTAGACGCAGTCACGGTCTGAAAGGTGGGATTTCGGGTCGTGACACGAACGGCGCGAACCATAGATGCATCTATTAACCTGTCGAGGCGAACGACCCGCTCCCATGAGAGTAGTAGAAGGAAATACCCAGCTCACAAATCATACATGCGACGTAGTTACACATATATTTCTCAAGTTATTAAAGTATTCTTTCATTTCTTTTCAAAATATGAAATTTCAATGAAAACTTTCAAGATTCCCATTTTTATAACAATTTTCGAAATCCTTTCAAAAATATTTAGTAAGCATGCTCAATCCAGCTCCTTCTCAAAGCAAACAATAAACGCAAATCAAATATAATAACAACAAAGCATGATGTAAGCCTACAACTACCCGGACATAGGCATAACTAGTAGCTATGTATGGACTCTCGTCACCTCGTGCATACGTAGCCCTCACAAATAGAAGCACCTAATAAATTGTTTTACCTATGGGGTTAATTTCCCTCTTACAAGGTTAGAAAGGACACTTACCTCGCTTCGAAATTCTATAACCGGCTTCCATGCCCTTTCGATGACTCAAATTGATGCACAACGCCTCAAAACTAGCCAATAATTGTGCAAACTCATAAATACATACTCAAATACTCATTATAATCTTATTTATAACACTTTCTAACCACGATCGAGTAGTCGAAAAATGGCCCTCAGGCCCAGGTGAGGATTCCAAATTTGTTTTGAAGATAAACATTATCCATAACATCACGAACTCAAATATATAATTTATTATAAATTCCATGCCCAAATTCGTGATCAATATCTAAAAACACCAAGGTTTTAGGTTTTCTACCAAAACCCCAAATTTTCACTAATTTTCCATGAATTTCCATGTTACAATCTATATATAATCCAAGTACTTAACTTGCAATATGTGGAAATCGCTTACCTTGACATAGATGATGAAGATGGAGCTCCAAAATCACCCCTAGGTCATCTCCCATGGAGGAAAGGAGATAAAATGAGCCAAACCCATTTGTTTGCAAACTTATACACAGCCAGGCAACTCTTCTTTGCGTTCGCGGGCCTCCCATCGCGTTCACAAAGAACAAAAATTCTCGAAAAGCCATTCTAAACTCTTCTCGACAGCCTCTTGTATAATGGTCATAACGTTTTGCACAAAACTCTAAATGACAAATGGTTTAATATTATGAAAACTAGACTCCAATATCTACAACTTTCATGTTTTGGTAATCTCCCAATTCTTTAGATATTTCGATATATAATATTCCAAAGTCAACCCTGTAAAACACAAATTTCTTCTTCATCCTCCCGGACAGCTTGTAGTGTACCAGCCATAACGCTTTGTAAAAAAATCCAAATTCTAAATGGTTTACCTTTCTGAAAACTAGACACAAAGGCCTACATCTTTCGTTTACATCATCTCCAAATTCCTTAAAGATTATGAGATATGAGCCTCCGAAGTTAGACCTGCGCAACAGAGATTTCCTTCTTCGCAAACGCGGGAGTCTCTATGCGAACGCAAAGAAGAAAATCTCAGAAGCCAAATCCTTCTTCGTGAACGCGAAGAACAACACCGGATATCAGTAAATCAGCATCCAAAGTAGCCAAAAATGATTTGAAACACACCCGTGCTTCCCGGGACCCCGTCCAATCACACCAACCTGTCCCAAAATATGACACAAACTTGCTTGAGGCCTCAAATCACAGCAAACAACATTGAAATCATGAATAACACCCCAATTCAAGCTCAATGAACATTAGCACTTCAAACCTCTACATCCGATGATGAAATCTATCAAATCACGTCCGGTTGACCTCAAATTTTGCACACAAGTCACATTCGACATTACAAACCTCCTCCAACTTTCAGAATCTGAATCCGACCCCTATATCAAAAAGTCCACTTCCTATGATGACCCAAAAGGTCATCCTATGTTAATTTAGCTAAATCTGTGTATCAAGCCCCCAAAAGCCTCCGTTAATCTCACCTCGATATGCATGCGCAGCCCGGGCGTGTAGCCGAGAAGCTTTTGTGTGAAAACTTGATGAAAAATGGAATTTATAATAAGTAATTGAAAAAAGTTGACTTTGGTCAACATTTTTGGTAAACGGACCCGGACCCGCAATTTGACAGTCCCGGAGGGTCCTTAGAAAAATATGGGACGTGGGCGTATGCCCGGAATCGAATTCCGAGGTCCCAAGCCCGAGAAATGAATTTTTAAAGAAAATTATTTTCTGAAAAATATAAAGGTTTTTGAAAATGAATATTCATGTGAAAACCATGTTATCTGGCTCGTATTATGGTTTCGGAGCCCAGAACAGGTTTAATATATGTTATGTGAGCTATCTGTGAAATTTGGTGTAAAACGGACTTGGTTTGACGTGTTTCGGATAAAAAATGGAAACTTTGATAGTTTATGAAGATTGAGAAAAATTCTATAGATTTTGGAGTTTAATTCATTGTTTTTGATGTTATTTTGGTGGTTTCATTACTCGAATAAGTCCGTGGGATTATTTGGGACTTGTTGGAACGCTCGGTTTGAAGTTCTGAGGGATCGGGTAGGTTCCAGGTAGGTCCCGGGATGTCCTTAGGCTAAAATATAGCTGTTGCAGGTCAGAGAGGTCAATTCTCTGAACCCACCTCCTTTTTTCGCTGACCGCGGTTGGGGGGGGGGGGGGGGGNGGTCACGGTCGTGTTTTTGCGGTCCGCGATGGAGAGGCTGGGTCACTGGTCCGACTTCGGAGGCTTATATCCTTTGATCCACAAGGAATTTTGAGATGATTCAAAAACGTAAGTTGTAGCGCTTCATGTATAGGTTCTATAAAGGTAAAGAAATAGTAATTTGGACATCTGTAGAGAAAGTTATGGTCAAAATAGTAAAGCATGTCACTGCAGTCATTTTTCTTGGTTTTCTTCAGCTTTTCTTGGCCTTTGCTAGCGCGGCCGCGGTCCATTTTTCGCTGACCGCGGTGGGGGACCTTAGAGGGGTATAAATAGACGGGAATTTCAGTTATTTTCATTTTTGAAAGCCCTAAAAACACAAGAGGTGATTTTCCAAACACTCTTTCTTCCCCAAAACATTAGTAAGTGATTTCTAACTCATTTTCTTTACTCCTTAACTTCTTTTTACAAGATTTCACCCTAGAATCTAGGCCTAAAATCATGAAATCAAAGTAGAAATTAGGGGTTTTGGGAATTTTGGGAAATTCAACCTCATTTTGGGGTCGGGTTTCAAAACAAATTATATATTTGAACTCGTGGGGGGTATGGGTAATCGGGTTTTGGTCCGAGCCTCGTGTTTGGACCAAGCGGGCCCGGGGTCGAACTTTAGTATTTTTGGAAGAATGCTAGGAAATGATATTTTGGCTATGGGATTGTATTAATGAGTCATTATTGATATTATTAAGTTAATTATGTCTAGATATCGTTGTTTCGGAGTTGAATTCAAAAGGAAAGGGCGGTGTTAGAAGCTTGAATTGCTAATTGTGGACCCGAGGTAAGTGTCTTACCTAACTTCGGTGAGGGAATAGGTATTATGTGCTATGTGCTAAGTGTTTATCATGTTCAATGCATAGGTGAGGTGACGAGTACCTATGCATTGTGTGTCAAGCATGCACGTGAGTCTATTTTGATGAAATTCTTGTTATTAATTCCATATTCATTGTATTATGAAATTGATTCTACTTGGAAGTTGATTGTTTGTTGATAGACTTGTGATATGATGGTTCGATTGAGGATCCAATTTGTTAAGAGATATAATTGAAAAGGTTGGTTATAGCTGAGACCCTAGCCGGGCAATTGTTATGCTATTGGCTGATATTATTCCCCTTGCCGGGTGATTATGATGTGTATTTCCACTATGCTGCATTCCTTGCCATTTGATATTTGTCATTGTTTTGGTAAGGAAGAGTGTAAAGCACGAAGGGTGATGTCGTGCCATGATTTACATTGATTACATCATATAATGCATAGTGAGGAAGAGTGTAAAAGCACGAAGGTTGATGTTGATCCATTATTTAAATTGATTAAAAGCACGAAGGTTAATGTCGTGCCATGATTCACATTGACTACATCATATAATGCATGGTGAGGAAGAGAGTAAAAGCACGAAGGGTGATGCCGTGCCATGATTACATTGCCTTACATGCCATGATTCATATTATTTTACCTCATACATCGCATTGTGAGGAAAAGAGTAAAAGAACGAAGGGTGATGCCGTGCCATTATTTACATTGTTTGTACTTTATGTTTGTTACGTTCACATTCTTGTTTACTTGCTCTCTTGTTTCTCCTATGTGTTTCATTAACTGTTTTATCTCTCATTTGTTACCCCCATTAACTGCTCTCGTGACCCATGCTTATCTGCTTATCTCTTGCTATATTCCATGTTATATGCTGTAGAGTAGTACATGTATATGATTGTTGTCAGGTCTAGCCTCGCCACTACTTCGGCCGAGGTTAGGCTCGGCACTTACTCAGTACATGGGGTCGGTTGTACTGATGCTACACCTGCACTTCTTTATGTTGTGCAAATCCCGCAGCCGGACCCAGTGGACACCACTAGAGGGTGTATCCTTCGGTCTACCTCGGAGATTGCAAGGTAGACCCGCAGACGTTCGTGGGCCTTGGCGTCTCCTCTATCCCTATTTTTTCCTATCCTGTCTTGATTATCTCCTAGTTTCTGAGACAATTCATGTATTATTTTCTTCAAACTTTGTATTTAGCATTCTTATAGACAGTTCGTGAGTTTGTGACTCCAGGTTTTGGGATTTATGCGACGTATTGTATTATGTTATTTACACTTATTTGAAATCTATCTACTTTTGTTATTAAATATTATAAATTGTTTCTAGTTAATTCTTTTAAATTCTGCATTATTATGTTAGTATTATGTCACACGTTGGCTGGTCTAGCGGGTTCAACGTTAGACGCAGTCACGACCTGAAAGTGGGATTTCGGGTCGTGACACTTCCGGTCCAACTTTTCAAAAACCTTCAAATTCCTAACTTTTGACAAACAGCTCCGAAATGACCTACGAACCTCCAAATTCACATTCGGTCGCCCTCTCAATACCAGAATCACCATACATAGATATTCCTAGACTCGAAATCCCAAATAAACATCGATAACACTGAAATGCATTTCAACGCAAATTTATGATTTTTTTCCAAAATGCCAACTTCCACAATAGACGCCAAAAAACTCCCAGGTCATCCAAAACCCGATCCGAACATACGGCCAAGTCCGAAATCATCATACGAACATGCTGAATTCATCAAATCCCGATTCCGAGATCGTTTATTCAAATATTCAACCTTAGTCAATTCTTCTAACTTAAAGCTTCTAAACGAGAATTCACTTTCCAAATCAACTCCAAAATTCCCGGAATTCAATTCTTACCATGTGTGCAAGTTATAATACCTGAAGCGAAGTTGCTCATGGTCTCAAACCTCCAAAGAACACGCTAGATCTCAAAACGAACGGTCGGGTCGTTACATTCTCTCCCACTTAAACATATGTCCGTCCTCGAATGTGCTAAGGACTGCGCTGAGTACATTAGTGATGTTTTGGACTTCAATACTACACAATATTATAAGTAAATTGTGCAGTACCCAATTTTCGGGCGCTGTCTAATAAGAAGAACCTCGTTCTTCTTAATATACTACTTACTACTATTTGCGGAATAATAAAGCAGTAATAGTAAAGACACAGGGATTTTTACGTGGAAAACACCTGGCTCAAAAGGTGAAAAACCACGACCTACTCCTCAGTAGGATTTGCTCAAACACTTCACTAAAACCACTGAGCCAAACGGACTTACAAAATAAACTCTTTTGTAATCATAGGACTAACTCTAATCCTCTTTGTATCAACTAGTCTCTAGCTAATTTCTACAGAATTCAAGCTAACTCTAACTTGAACAATTTGTACCTATTACAATTGCTTCTAAGTAAGCCTAAAGATACAATGTTAAAACTCCTACTACACATCAACTAGACTCAATACTTAGACAATGGAACTGCTTCTTCTAGTTGAACTGTAGCCTTTGTATCGCACGACAATTCTGCTTGCAAAATATCTCTGGGACTTTTGTTTCAGATCTTGATTCACTTTAGTACTTGTACGTCACTTATTTCAGCAGTAATACATTGATTATTTATAGAGTCCGTTTGTTGAGTCCATGATTCAATTCTGATCCAACTCTTCCTTGGTAAACGAGTTTGATTGTAACTCAACTTCCTTCCTCTATTTCTGTCCTAGCTGAAATCAACTTCTGTCATCTCTATCAGTTTTCAACCTTTTCGTATTAGGAGACATTCTCTTAGTTCTTTGATACTCAGCAATCACTGATATCTCCTAGACTTGTACGATTCTTTCTTCGTTCAGATGTATCTGCTCTGATGGACCTGGTTCAACTTGTCAATATTTGTCAATCTTCAAAACCCATTCAGTGGCATGGGCCAACAAATTCCCCCTTTTTGATGATGACAAACTCTGTGCTTTTACCCTGTATACACATTCAACACTTTGTATATTTTTGAGCATTAATCACATCAAGAACTAGGTTCATTAGGTTGTAAATACAACTTTTTAAAATTTTTGAACAACACAGCATATCTTCCCCCTTTTGGCATCATCGAAAAGTTGCAAAATGATACTTCCAGTTATTAATTCTTACTGATGGCCAACTTAGGTAACTGCAGGTGCAAACATGATTAATCAACACAAGAAACCAATAATGTAAGCTAAATTAGAAATTGAGACATTTTTAAAACAACAAGCTTTCATTGATTAACAGTGACGATCAACACCAAAACAGATTAAAATCAAAAACATCCTTAACATGAGCAAAACAGAATTAAAAACTAAAACAAAAGACACTTGACACTGTCCCGAACTGGGCACTTGATAGGATATGAGGGGGTAGTTCTTGAAATTCCTAAGTCTGGGGTGGTGCAGAAGAGGTTGGACTCTTGGTTTGGAGAAGAGACAACATTTGGTGTAAGACACCCTCGTTTTTCTCCTTCTCCTTGGCTAATTCAGCTTTGAGAGCATCACGCTCATCCTCCACCTCAACTAAGCGAGTCTTCAATCAAAGGATCTCCATATCCTTTTTCTCGCTTTCCTGCACCAGAGCACGGACCTTACAATTGACTGGATGCTTCCGAGATGAACCAAGTTCATCTACGGGGGCACTGACAGTGTAATCACATGACAACAAAGTGTCCTTCCCAAAGAAATCCTTTGCAGTAGCCATTTCAACCTTCTTTATGGGAACTCCAAAATGAGCCAGAACTGTAGTAAGGATAAAGCCATAAGGAATTGCATGGGCCTTGGTGCCATTCACCACTCTGTCCAAAAGCTTGATGATTAAAAATGGCCAATTGATCTGCTTGCCTCTGTACAGGCACTCCATGAGTGTTAGATCCATGTAGTTGGCAATGTGCCTACGTTTTTGTCTAGGCAGCAGATATTTAATTACAAACTCAAAGAACAACTTGTGTTCAGGCTTCATCTCGCTTTTGTACACATCCCTGGGTTTAGGCTCCTCTTCATTTTCACAAAAGGATCTGGTGATGCTTATGCTGAGGACATTCCATCTAAGCAAGGCCATCTCAGCCTTGTATAGTCGTCATAGCCCTCAGATGGAATGTCTAGAATGACTCCCAGTTTGTGAGCATCAAAGGAGACTTCAACTCCCTTGACCAATGAGGTAACCCTTCCTCCAATCACAGTTGCATTCCCCATGAACTCCACAACCTCATTTCTGACCAGCCTGCCTTCTATGCGAAGGACCATGTCCTTCCAGCCTTGCGCTGCCAGAAAATCCACTAAGTACCTCATACCCGACTCCTCCAAATCCTTCAGTAACTTTTCCTTCAAGATATGTCTCTTGCCAAACATGGCAACTCTGTCAGTCGATACTTCTCCAACCTCTTTCTCTTCATCTCCACTCCATTCAGGATCATCTTCCCTCTCAACAATTTGAACTTTCTTCTTTGACTTTACTTTAGACCTTCTCCTCGTAGATGTACTCGTAGTGGGAGAAGACACATGTGCTGACTTCTTTGTGGAAGTCTTAGCCTTTTTGGTCTTGGGTGTCTTGATCACCACTGGAGCAACCTCCTCTTCTTGTTGGACCAGGTCCAATACCTCATCATCAGCAATAGCCTCAACAGGCTCCCCCAATTTCGCTTTCCCTTTCTCTGCCTTCTTTCTTTTTCTCTCTTGCAGAGCTTTTTCCAACTTCTCCTCTTCTTCTCGAACAGTATTTCTCGTAGCTCGTACCCTTGGAACAGGTACACCAACAAACTCATCAGTTTTCCTTTTCTTTGAGGAAACTGAGGCTTTAGACTTGATGGACTTTGGAGTCCTTCTTTTCTAGGGGTTGTATGAGTCCCCCATCTTCTTCAGTCTGTCAGCCAAAGTTTCTTCCCCAGAAGAAATGCGTTCATCTATCTCCTTCATTAGTTTCTCCAATCCACCAGCAGCTTCCTCAACTTCATTAGTTCCCCCTGTCACTATGACATCATCTTCATGATTTTCAAGAATGGGGCCACAAATTTCAAGTGTGGTACCATCCTTCCCAGATCCCCTCACACCTGCATCTCCCTCGTTCTCAAGAATTTTCCCAGTTTTTCTTTTCCTACTTGGCACTTCCACATCCACCACCCACCAGCACAAATCTATTTTCAGAATTTAACACAGAGGTAACTTCAGTATTACCTTTCTCGGCACTGGACGAACCAGGTGCATCGTCTTCATGTGCTGATTTAAACGATTCACTGAACGAGTCTGGTATGGTTTCTTCTTCAGCCTGTAATAACTCTTCCAAGAACTTTGCTCGTGAACCTGAAGCCACAAATTTGCGTGCAAGAACCTTGACACGACGGGGTTTGGGGCTGGGGTAAAGTTTGGTGTGGGTTCAGGGGCATCATGGTGTTCAGGGGTTTTAGATGTCTCTGGGGATTCAGAACTGTAGACCGGTGGAGAATCAAACTCATATACTCCTTCATCGTAGTCACAATTTTGAGAATCAGATGAAGCAGACGATATGGTTTTAAATTTTAAAGAGAAAAAGAAGAGAGGGAAAAAGGCAGTAGAGATTTGAGTGTTGAGTGACTTGAACAAGGTTCGTCTATTGCTTTATTCACAATGGGTAATGATGGCCTATTTATAACTTGTGGTTGGGGTGATTATAACAGAAGTGTATCAACACAAGTAGGATACTAATCGATTAAGGACTGTCAGTGATTGGACATTGATTAGATCGTTTCTTTCCCCCTAAAACTAGGCTAATTAAATGTGACAGAGCTTCTTGAAACTGGTTCATTATTTGGGTAAGTACGAAAATTTGAACTGAACCATAAATGGATAGAGTCCTGCTCATGTATGATTGTACTTGAATTAATACATGTATGGAGATGAGAACGTACCTTGTCAGTCATGTAAACCAGCGTGGATGAACCAGGTTCATCCTGTTAAAAATCTTTATTTTGCCTCAATTCACAAAAATAGAGAAACATCATTAGCAACTAGGGAATCATATTAATACATGGCATAAGAGTATGGCAATAAAGACATAGTACTGAGCAATGATTAATCTGATTAAGTACCTAATTAAAATTTCTAGCCAGAAAACTTCCCCCATTTTGTTTCTCTTCAATTTATTTTCAGTTTTTTTTTCATTTTCTTTTTTAATTAGGCTATCTTAATCATCCCTAATTCAAGCCTGTTTCTCTCATAATGCTCCCTACTCAATGCTTTGGTAAATATATCAGCAATTTGACGATCAGTAGCACAGAATTTGATTGAGATCATCCCCTTTTCATAGTTATCCCTCAGAAAATGGTGCCTAACATCTATGTGGTTAGTTCTCTTCTGATGAACCGGGTTCTTAGTCATACTAATTGCACTAGTGTTATCACAGTAAATAGGAATTCATCCCACATATATACCAAAGTCCAGGAGTTGTTGCTTGATCCATAGCAACTGGGCACATCAAGAGGCTGCAGCCACATATTGAGCCTCAGCAGTAGACAGGGCTACTGAATTTTGTTTCTTGGGGGCCCAGGAGACAAGGCAGGAGCCCAAAAAGTGAGCCATGCCTGAAGTACTTTTCCTGTCAACCAGGAAACCTGCATAATCAGCATCAACATATCCTACAAGGTCAAAATTACTACCTTTAGGATACCAAAGGCACAAATCCGTGGTGCCCTTCAGATATCTCAAAATTCTCTTTACTGCAGTGAGATGGGACTCCTTTGGATTGGCTTGAAACCTAGCACATAGTCCCACACTGAACACAATATCAGGTCTACTTGCAGTAAGATATAGTAGAGACCCAATCATCCCTCTGTACGTCTTCTGATCAACGGATGAACCAGGTTTATCCACATCCAATTTTGTAGTTGTGGCTATTGGGGTATCTATCTCCTTTAAATCTTCCATTTTGAACTTCTTGAGGAGTTATTTCACATACTTCTGTTGATGAATCATTATTCCATGTGGAGTTTGTTTGATTTGCAGACCTAAGAAAAAGGTTAGCTCACCCATCATACTCATTTCAAACTCACTCCCCATTAATGTAGCAAATTCCTTGCTGAGCTTCTCAGTTGTTGCCCCAAATATGATATCATCAACATATATTTGTACAATCAGAAGATCTTTTCCCTTTTCCTTTAGGAACAAAGTACTGTCTATTTTGCCTCGTTTGTACCCATGTTCCAGCAGGAATTTTGACAATCTCTCGTACCAAGCTCTAGGTGCTTGCTTGAGACCATAGAGAGCCTTGTCAAGTTTATATACATGATCAGGTGATTCTTTGCTTTCAAAACTAGGAGGCAGTTTTGCAAATACCTCTTCCTTCAAATAGCCATTAAGAAAGGCACTCTTGACATCCATCTGATGCAGAGTGAATTCCATGTGTGCAGCAAATGCTATAAGAAGTCTGATTGCCTCCAATCTTTCCACAGGAGCAAAGGTCTCATCATAATCAATTCCCTCTTCTTATTTGTATCCTTGAACAACCAGTCTTGCCTTGTTTCTTGTAACAGTTCCATCCTCATCGAGTTTGTTCCTGAAGACCCACTT
>ML291583.1:163888-210725 GCA_005239495.1 Nicotiana undulata
TAACATTTGCATCCAAAAGCCCTAAGATGAGATATGTTGGCCTTTCTCCCTTTAAGTAATTCATAGGGAGTTTTCTCTACCAGAGGTCTGGTCATGCATATATTGATAATATAACATGCAGTGTTAATTGCTTCTGCCCAGAAGCTGTAAGGTAGTTTGCGTGATAGAAGCATGGTTCTTGCCATGTCTTCAAGAGTTCTGTTTTTCCTTTCAACAACCCCATTTTGTTGTGGGGTTCTAGGAGAAGAAAAATTGTGATTCACACAATGTTCATAAAAGAACTCGGCAAACTTAGCATTCTCAAACTCAGTACCATGGTCAGATCTAATTGATGCTAGTTGATGTCCTAATTGATTCTGAATATTCTTGACAAATGAGGTGAACATTTCAAATGCTTCATCCTTAGATGCCAAGAATAAGGTCCAAGTGAACCTTGAAAAATCATCTACTAGCACCATCACATATCTCTTCCCACCTCTGCTCAGAGTTCTCATAGGACCACACAGATCCATATGAACCAGTTCCAACGTCCTGGTGGTACTGACCATTTTCTTACTTTTGAAAGAAGACCTTACCTGCTTCCCCCTTGCACATGCCTCACAAACCTTGTCTTCTTTGAACTTAATGTTAGGAAGCCCTACCACTAAGTCCTTAGAGACCAACTTGTTAAGTTGAGTCAGACTTGCATGAACAAGTCTTTTGTGCCACATGAGGGGATCACTGTCCAACACACTAAGGCAAGTGAGTTCATTGTCAGACAGTGTGGATAAGTCAATGACATAGATATTGTTCATTCTTTTTCCCCGTAAAATAATTTTGTCAGTAAGCAGGTTGATCACAAAACATTTTGTGGAAGTAAAAGCGACAAGGTTACCTATGTGACACAGTTGTGACACACTGATTAGGCTATATTTCAAGCCAGCTATCAGATACACATGTTCAATTGAACGTGTGTCATCTTTACCTACCTTGCCGACCCCTATAATTTCACCTTTCTTTCCGTTTCCAAAGGAGNCATTGGCTGCTTCCCTTCACTTGTACCTTCAAAGAAAATCAGGGGTTAGTTTTAAGAACCCAAACTAGTTTAGGTCCTTTTCCATAAGAGAATGGATGAATCAGATTTTTTCTGGCCCAGTTTGGTAGCCAGTTTTTCTTTTTAATGAATCTCTCATTTTTCTGACTAGCCTTTTCTTTTGCAGAACACTCATATTTATAGTGGTCAGTCTTCCCACAATGGGTGCAAATTATATTTTCAGGGAGAGTGAGATACTTGCTTTTGGGATCCCACTTAGGCAATTGACTCCCAAAACCAAGCCCTCTCCGGTTGCTACTATGATTCTCTTGGAGCCATATTAAAGAATCAGAAGACTTATTCCACTTACGTGTTCTATCAAATGCATGGTTGACTTTGCCAAGTTCTTCTTTAAGAGATCTTATCTGCTCATCTTTGGCATACATTTTATCTTTCAATTTACCTAAGTCTTCTTCTAACTTAGCATGAGAGTGATCAACTACCTTTTTACTGGATCCTAGTCTTAACTTTAAATTATCAGATTTTAGTTCTAGAATCTAAGTTTCGAGTGGTTGAACCTAGTTCATCAAGACAATGTTTTTCTTTTCAGATTCACTGACCCTTATTTCCAGGTCCATACATTTTGCTCTCAGCATTGTACACTCTTTATATAGTTGATCTTTCTCTTTAGTTGTCTCCTCAAAATCATCAATGAAGTCAAGTAGCAACTCAGAGAGTTTCTCCTTAGATAGAAACTTTATTTTTTGTTTTAAGATGTGAGATACTTACATGTGGTTCTTTATAAGTCTCCTCATCAGATTCTCCAATTGCCATGAGAGCCTGATCTTCTGTATCACCATCTTCTGAACTTTCCCCCCAAGCAGCAACCATAGCCTTTGTAGTAGTTTTCTTGGGTTGGACTAGTTCCTTCTTCCTGTTCTTTCTTTCATATCTCTCCTTCCTCAATTCTACTTCCCACTAGGGGCTGTTCTTGATGAGATGATCAGTTTTTCCACACTTGTAGCATCCCTCATTAGCTGGCCTTTCAGGAGCCTTTGCCTTGTTGAGGTTTCCTCCTCTAGAGATGCCTTTCTTCCTCATGAGAAAGTTTCTGAATTCATTGGTGATCATTGCCATCTCATCATCCTCCAGATATGCTCCTTCAGTGATCCTCAGTGCTAGACTTCTCTCCTTTTTTGGGCCATCCATCTTCATGGTTTGCCTTCTGAGTTCATAAGCAGTGAGATTTCCAATTAACTCATCCAGTCTAAGGGTTGCCATATTTTTGGATTCCTGGATAACAGTGATCTTGCTTTCTCGGGAGATAGGCGAAAACCTTGTCAAGATATTCTCTACCTTGTCTTCTTCAAGTATGATTCTCCCAAGAGACTTGAGTTCATTGGTCAAGGTTGTAAACCTTGTGTACATCTCCTGAATAGTTTCTCCTTCTTTCATAGTGAAGTTTTCATAC
Organism: Nicotiana undulata; assembly: GCA_005239495.1. Lineage (NCBI taxonomy): Eukaryota > Viridiplantae > Streptophyta > Magnoliopsida > Solanales > Solanaceae > Nicotiana > Nicotiana undulata. Next base: position 166,372 of record ML291583.1, read on the forward strand.
TGAGAGTATAGTAGTGTNGCCACTTCTAGGCCTTGGCATTCTTCCCCCATTTGTTCAGATCCTCAGCTGTGCAGTCAGCCCTAGTCTTAGGCACATCTACTCCTTCAGCAGTTTTCTTCATTGTTGCAAGTGGTCCATCAGTGACTATGTCCCAGAGTTCATAGTCCTCTCCAATAAGGTGATCCTTCATTCTATTCTTCCACCAAGAATAGTACTGGCCGTTGAAGAGTGGTGGACTTGCAGTTGATTGATCTTCCCAGTTCCCAGGTGGTGCACTCATCTTGATATTTTCCTAGGTGTTAGCCTCTTCAAGGATAACCTGCTCTGATACCAATTGATGTTTTAGACTTCAATACTACACAATATTATAAGTTAATTGTGCAGTACCCAATTTTCGAGTGCTGTCTAATAAGAAGAACCTGGTTCTTCTTAGTCTACTACTTACTACAGTTTGCGGAATAATTAAGCAGTAATAGTAAAGACACAGGGATTTTTACGTGGAAAACACCTGACTCAAAAGGTGAAAAACCACAACCTACTCCTCAGTAGGATTTTCTCAAACACTTCACTAAAACCACTGAGCCAAACAGACTTACAAAATAAACTCTTTTGTAATCCTAGGACTAACTCTAATCCTCTTTGTATCAACTAGCCTCTAGCTAATTTCTACAGAATTCAAGCTAACTCTAACTTGAACAATTTGTACCTATTACAATTGCTTCTAAGTGATCTGAAAGATACAATGTTAAAACTCCTACTACATATCAACTAGACTCAATACTTAGACAATGGAACTGCTTCTTCTAGTTGAACTGTAGCCTTTGTATCACACGACAATTCTGCCTGCAAAATATCTCTGGGACTTCTGCTTCAGATCTTGATTCACTTTAGTACTTGTGCGTCACTTATTTCAGCAGTAATACATTGATTATTTATAGAGTCCGTTTGTTGAGTCCATGATTCAATTCTGATCCAACTCTTCTTTTGTAAACGAGTTTGATTATAACTCAACTTCCTTCCTCTATTTCTGTCCTAGCTGAAATCAACTTCTGTCATCTCTATCAGTTTGCAACCGTTTCGTATTAGGAGACATTCTCTTAGTTCTTTGATACTCAGCAATCACTGATATCTCCCAGACTTGTACGATTCCTGCTTCGTTCAGATGTATCTGCTCTGATGCACCTGGTTCAACTTGTCAATATTTGTCAATCTTCAAAACCCATTCAGTGACATGGGCCAACAATTAGCCTGAGTCAATCTGAAGATTTTCCCTTTCATTTAGTCAGATGAGCCTTATAGCCAAATGCCAACATCCGGAACTCTCCATCGGGCCTGCTTTCAACATATGAACACCGTATAAATCACCACACGATGTACCAGAACATGACTGCATACCTTTGCCGAGTCCACACCTTGCGCCACTTCATTCACGGGACCACAATAACATTCTCTGATCATAATAGCTGAAATTCCACGAATCTGATGTTCCCAATGCATCTCATGACCTATATACATATTGCCCCAACTTTTACATGACCGCCACGATGAAAGAGATGTGTAGAATTTCATAACCAACTGCCGAGTCAACAAATCATTGAGTTTATACTTCTGACAAGAGCCATTACCTCATTCTGAATCAATAATGGAATTTTCTCTTTAATACACTTCATTTAATCTCATTGCATGGATCCTAGATCCAATAATCTTGTCTCACCGAGTACGAACTACTCAGCCAATAAGCCACCCCAAACATGACCAAAAGTCTCATATGATGCCACAATGTGCCAATAGGCCACAACTCTAACACAATACATAAGGAAAACAATCACGGCCACAAATCTAAACTGGTCGTGATGGCGCCTAACGTGATACTAGGCTAGCCAATTTACTGAACATAATCATAAGGGATTTTCCATATATTACAAAAAAAAACTATCCGATGTTTCATAAAAATTTCCGCTTTTGTTGTTTCAAACAATAAAAGTGGTCAAAACAACCCAACACAGCCCCAAACATCTGGAGTCATCCGTCATTAGCATCTAAGAAGTAATACAAATTCGATACCATTTTATTACTACAAAAAAATATGGGAAGTAAAATAAAATGACATAATAGGAAGAAGAAAAGGGTAGGTTGCGGACGCCGAGAAGCTACCTCCTGATCTCCAAACAATTCTCCAAAGAGAGTAATCAGCTATCACTCAGTCACGACACCTGAATCCGCACACAAGGTGCATGGAGTAACGTGAGTACTCCAACTCAGTTAGTAACAATTATAACTAAAGACTTGAGTGCGTGACGGGCATTTAAAATCATGTAAATCCATATAATAAGCAACAGTAGAAATAAATACATCAAGTAAGGAATCTACGTTCCGAATATTTTCATAAAAATTCCAGGTTTCCATTTAAAAACTCGTATAAAACATTTGTTCAACATTATCATTTGAGGCTCGGTGTAAAGAAGAGTGAAATTAGTAGTTTCATAAAATATAAGCCCCTCGGGCACAATATCACTCACATATAAAGCCTCTCGGGCAAGCCTCTCAGTCACTCGTGACTCAACTCTCAGCAGTAAATGCTCACACTCAGCACTCTCGCTCAACAGGTACCATATAATAACCGCTGCGGCATGCAGCCTGATCCATAGTAGTCGACTGCGTTCAATGGGGGTGTACAGACTTCAGAGGGGCTCCTACAGCCCAAGCACTATATCGATGCAGCGTGCAGCCCGATCCAATATCTCACTACGGCGTGCAACCCGATCCACATATATCTCGCTGCGGCAAGCAACTCGATCCATATATATATATATATATATATATAATGTTGCGGCGTGCAACCCGATCCATCACTATCCTCACAATCTGGCTCTCGGCCTCACTCAGTCATCATCCTCACAAGCCACTCGGGCAACTCATCACAAACCACGGGGACTCAACCCGAAATATCTTTCGCTATTTAAAAAATAACAGTGTGATAAACAAGAATAAATAATGAACAAGTATAAATCATGACAAAGTTTATATTTTCTATCAAAATAGTGTGAGAATAGTAGTAAAATACCCCTGAGGGTCCAAACAGGTCGGCACAAGGCCCCAAACATGGTGTACAACCCAAATATAGTATCAATCTTTAAAATATGGGATATCATATGATTTCAAATCAAATACGCGGCTTAATAGTCTCTACCGGACGGACCAAGTCACAATCCCTATTGGTGCATGCCCACACGCTCGTCACCTAGCATGTGCGTCACCTCATTTAACAAAAAAATACAAAATACCGGGGTTTCACACCCTCAGGCCTAGATTTACAATCGTTACTTACCTCAAACCAAACGAAAAACTACTCCACAATACCTTTTCCCATCGACTCGGCCTCAACACGCCCCACATATATTCAAAAACAGATTCATATCATCAAAATATGCTAAAGGAACAAAGCCCACTCAAAAATAACCAATTTACATCAAAACCCCCAAAATTGGCTAAACCGACCCCCGAGCCCACGTTTCGAATTTCGATAAAAACACAAAACTAGAATCCTTACACTCTCAGGAGTTCATACATACCAAATACATCAAAATCGAACCCATAATGGCCCTTTAAATCCCCAATTTATACTCTCTAATTTCAAGCCCTAATCTCTAAATTTCTCCACTGAAAACATGATTAAACAATGGAATAATTTCCATAAACAAGAGTACAAGGTCCAAGTAGCTTACCTCACTGAAAACAGTTAAATTCCCCTTGAATTCACAGCTCAAAGCTCCAAAATCGGTCAATAATGGGGGGAAAATGACCACGCGGAGGCATCTATTTATAGGTTCTGCCAGGGATTGCCGCATCTGCGGCCTTTTTCTCGCACATGCGGTCCCAGGTGCCGACCTACGGTTTTTAACTTAAAAACCCATTATGATCTGCACTCATCCAACCGCACCTCCGGACTCGCAGGTGCAGTATTCCTTCCGCATCTGTGACTTAGTCCGGCCTTGCCCGTTTCTGCACCTGCGGCGCCTAGACGCATCTTCCGTGACTGCACCTGCGGCCACGCGTCCGCCTCTGCGGAGTCACATATCAGAAACACACCAGCAGGCTTTAATGCCATAAAACCAATCTGTCAACCATCCGAACTCATCTTGAGGCCCTCGGGACCTCAACCAATGGCACCAACAAGTCATATATAATCACCCGAACTTAGTCGAACCCTTGGAACACTCGAAATAACATCAGAACACCAAATCAATCCATAAATCAAGCCTAAGGATTCCTAAACTTCCGAAATTCGCCAATGATGCCGAAACCAACTAAACTACGTCCGAACGACCCGAAAATTTGCACACACATCCCAAATGACTCAACGCCTATTTCCAGAATTCCATTCCGATCCTGATAGCTAATTTTCAACTGTCGACCGAAAATCGCAAAAAATCTAATTCCGCCAATTCAAGCCTTATTCTACTCCGGACCTCCGAACAACATTCCGAACAGACTCCTAAGTCCAAAATCACATAACAAAGCTATCCGAGCAATAAAAACCATATTCCGAGATTGTTTTCTCATAAGTAAACTTCCGGTTGACCTTTCCAACTATTAAACCATCTTAAGAGACTAAGTGTCTCATTTCTCCCTACGACCACTCCGAACCCGAGTAAATTGACCCAACACTACATAAATGAGTTTAACAACAGAAAACGAAGCAGCAATGGGGAAAACATGGCTAATCTCACGGAACGACCGGCCGGGTCGTTACATTATCCCCCTCTTAAACAAACATTCGTCCTCGAACGGGTCTAGAAACATACCTAGCGTCTCAAATAGGTGAGGATATTTTCTTTGCATCTCCCGCTCGGTCTCCCAGGCGGCCTCCTCCACCGGCTACCCTCTCCACTGCACCTTCACTGAAGCTATGTCCTTAGACCTCAACCTTCTGACCTGACGACCCAAAATGGCGACTGGCTCTACCTCATAAGACATATCACCATCAAGCTGAAACGTGCTGAAGTCCAAAACATGAGATGGGTCACCAACATACTTCAGAAGCATGGAAACATGAAATACCGGATGCACACTCTGTTGATACCCAATTTTTTCCAAAATAGTTTTAAAATGCATATATGTCTTCAAAATCATGCATTAGCATCAATTGGTATTTTTCCACAATTTTTACATCTTTAAAATAATTTGCCTAGTATTTTATTTTTTATAAATAATTACAAAATTGCATCACAAATGATTTCAAAGCATTTCTTGATTTAGTATTACCATTCATGGTCCTATTAAGTCCAAATTATCTCATAAATAGCCAAATTGGCCCCTTTTGGTTGTAATTGCATTAACTTTGCAATTATAGCCCACACATATAATTTTTGTGTTATTTTACCAGAAATTAGTCCATTGTATTTTTAAATACTAAAACCTATTTTTATAAGATTTCTATGCATGAAATTCATTTTTATAATTAGTAATTATTTTACAAATTATTTTAATCAATTTATTTGGGGTATTTAATAAATAGCCTTTTTAATTTGAATTTTAGCCTAAGTCTACCAGCCCAACACCCTTAAAACCAGCCCAATAAACCCAGGCCCAATACCCTTGCCTACCCGACCCAACTCTTGGCTAATCCTTGTCGTTGATCATTTTTTATCAACGGTCCAGAAACCTCTTACAATAATTAAACTAATACCCCCCTCCAACCCTAATCACTCTCACCCGTCACCGTCGTCACTCTCCTCTCCGTCTCTCAGATGCTTTCTAAATCTAACCCTAGTTCTCCCTCACCGTCACTCATCTACTTCCGTTCATGGTGTTTTTCCACCACCCCAGGCCTCTAATGGACTCTCCTATGCTAGGTACCTCCATTTCTAAGGTCCTTGACAAGATTATCAAGGGACAAGGTCTAGTCTACTTACGCCTTTGGGTTTATCTTACCTGTCTAGGACATTTTGGCTCGATTTCGAGTAAGAACTTCTTGTTTCGTCTTAAATATATGAATTTCTAAGTCTATGTCTTCATCTATTTCTTACTTCTGAAAAACCCTAACTTTGTCTTTTGATCTTCTCAGATCTGTACAGATCTGAGAAGAATCAGACCTATTTCACATGTTTTTCATGAAAAGTTTCTGGTTTCCTAAGTGATTTTCCATTTTCCTAAAGCTAGGGTTTACCGAAAATCATTTTCTCCAAAGGTTTTCTTATTTTTAACGTTTAATCTTCTGTTCTTATGAGTTTTGACCGACTAATGTTGTGTTTACCTCAACCCTAATTAGTTTATGCTAAAACCCCAATTTTTTGGCATTTTTGATTTGATTTTGAGTCTTTCCATGTTACTTGCTACATTATTTTGTTCTATGCTTTTATTTTCATGATCTCTCCTTAGTCTAATTTAAACGTCTTGTGATGTTTACCCTAGTATGTCTCTATTAGGGCTTCTGATTCGATTTCTCGACTGATTCTGTGTGTTTATACTTGGCCTGTTTGTTTATTCATGGAAACCTATATTTTTCCCCCTTAAATCAGTATTATTTTGGATTCCTGGTTCACTGATTTGCTATGTTAAAACCTATATGCTGATTCTTGATTATTCATTTATTTGCGACCTTATTTAGTTTCTTACCTTATTTGATTAACTGTGATACTTACTGATTTCTCAAGATTGTTTCCTTAATTGATCCCCGTTTATATACCCTTAATTTCCCACTATGTGCTTAATTCTTACTTGATTTTATTTCCTTAAGTATTGTCCGGCCTTTTACCATTGGGTAATTACCCCTTAATTAGGGGAGACTATACTGATTTTATGCATAATTGATTCTATAAGTTTTCTTAATTTCTGAATAATTGATCTCTTTACCTTATTCTATTTAGACCTTAACTACTATATATACTCTCCTATTTTCTCACTTCTGGACACGAACATTAGTTCAAAAATCACTCTTACACTTAAAAAGCTCTTTATTCTTCTCTGTTACTTGCAATCTTCACTGATCTAGTCGGTTGTAAGCCAAGGCTAGCCATTGCACAACATCTACTCTATACTCTATGTTTTCTCTCCTAACTGGTATGTCTCAATTCAATTTTGAAGTCTAAAACTCTATGTGTTTCATTGTTGTTTTAGTTCATTGATTAGGAGTTCCAATCCTGTTCATGTTTACTATCTTGTTTGCTCAATATGTAACTAGCACGTCTAAACTACATTGCCTAATTACTGTTTCACCTAGCATGTCCGAATTTTGTTCTGTTAGATCCGTGATTAGTATGTCTAATCCATAGTGATTTTCCTACTACTTTATCTAGCATGCCTCAACCTGTTTTGTTCTATATATATCAACATGTCTGCACTAGGAATACTTGTGTAGTGTTTGTCTAGTCTGTTCATTGGGATCCTTGCCTATTCTACTTTGCTGATGAGATCATACTAAGTTGTCTAGTATCTCAAAGTAACTCTGGCTGTGTGCCTAGCCATGACCAGTGTTAATGTGTTTTCCACACGGCTGTTCTGTGATCCTTGCTCTATGTCTCTACCACCAATTTTATAACTAACTTATTAATCCTATACAACTCTTAAATATTTATGTGCATCCTGTTGTTATATGCTTCACTATACACTGATGTGTTCTATGTGTCCCCAATTCCCACTACCCCTGTGTGAAATTTGTTGTTGAGTGATGCTGGACCTATTTGTTCTATAACCAACTAGGCTATTTGCTAATTTTCAAAAGTATTTTCATTATTCTGTAACTGCTTTACTATTAAATTAATTTCTTATTTCCAAAAAAACCTCTTTACTCCTAGAGTCATTTCAGTACTGTTTTCTTGTCAAAAACTTTTGAAAACTATGTCAAGAACTCTCACTGTACTTTTAAGTCCCTAGGTTCTGCCCCTCAAGTGTGTGTACCGCCTTGGGATCCTCTTGAGATTCCTTTGAACTATGGCACATTGGGGCTGGCCATTCCACACTACACATATTCAATCCTTATTATGAAAAGTCTGGGTGTGAGCACTGCCCGGGATCCTTGAGGTCCTTAGGGAACTTTGACACATATGGACACACAAATTGGCTGTGAAATCCTTGGCATTTGAGACTACTGAAGGCTTGGTATTCCCAGGTTTGCATTGGGCCTAACCTATAGTTTAATTTATATTTCATTTGTGTAATTCATTCAATCATTGGTCTGTAATAATTAATTGTAAACATATATTGGGGTGACTAGTAAAAAAAGGAGGGTGATTGTATGATATTATGGGTAATATTGGGTAGAAAACATGCTATAGGATTCATATTCCGCAAATCTGCATTAGAAGCCATGTTATAGGACGGATGTGTTCATTTGCATTCAAACCATGTTAAACCTTCATTAGATATCCTGTTTTAGGGTCTTCACGTTTATTGCTTCAATATACTACATATCACTATTCCATGCTTTAATTTTTCATAAATACTTTCACTTAGAGATCCTGCTACTAGATTAATAAATAATCTTACTAAAAAATATCATTCCTATATGTATTAGATACCATGTTTTAGGAACTCTGTTTGCATTTGTTCGAACCATGTCTATTCAATTAAAATAAGTAACTGTTCATAAAAAGGTATAAAACAACCTCATGCATAGGTATCATGTTCTTAAACACAAATTGGTATAAATCACATGTTAAAATCTGTATCACTTAGGATCTAGCATGCCCATAGGCTGAATAATCTCAAATTGTTTAAACAGCTCATGTAATTCTGATTGTGTATATTCCCACGCCTAGGCAAGCCTTAGGTGATTGATGTCCTGATATAAAACTGGAAACTGCATTCTAATTGTTTATAAACTATTTAAGTCTCACAGGTTTTAAAAATCAGTAGGCAAACTGATTAGGACCCTACCATTGAGTTTCGAAACAGTGTTGCATGTTCAGTAAATTGATATTCACCTAGACATCCTGTCCTAGGATTTTTCTAAAAAAATTACCTGAATCTGTATTTGAGACATGCTGTTTATTTGCCTATATACATGTGGAGGTCAACATGAGCCTTTTCACTGCTTTTTCCCTATTTTCTTGTCCAACATGTTATTTATTTGTCGCCTAGATTTTTTCCATTGAAATACCTTAGGATTGTCAAGAACTGCCCAGATTTAGAGGTCCTAAACTCCTCCAGGACCACAAGGAAGGGACGGGTAACAACACGCTTAGAGTTCGTTAATCAAAACGCTCTTATATAATCGCTATGGGGTGGGATAACGGGTATTAAAAGGAATGATGACTTGTGTGCTAATGCAACGTGTAGCCCCCCCTCATTGAGGAGTGAATACCGGGCATTGCATTAATATGATCCTATAGGATAAACAACTTAGGACCCCCCCCCCCCTTTCCGTTTACATATGTGTGCTTAGACTACCTATTTGCTACTTGACTAATTCACAAAGCAAGTTTGGTCGGGACCCACCGTTGTGGATTTCAAGGGGTGCCTAACACCTTCCCGTTGAAATAACCTCAAGCTCTTACCCAATCTCTGGTAATATCAACTGGTTTTATAAATGACCTGTAATAGGTGCCCTAATGCATCTTAATCCGTTAGGTGGCGACTCTTCAATTCTTTATATCCCTTTTCCCAAAAGGAAACGAGTTGTCCCCAATAATGTCGAAAACCCTGACTAATTCGCAAGGAGAGGAAAAAGGGGGGCGCGACAACATGGTGACTCTGCTAGGGATATACCTAGGCTCTTACCATAACGAATTTCGCTTGTGTGGATTATTGGATTGTTTGTTCGACTTCTTTCATGTACCTCCCTTTGTCGTTCCTTTATTTGCTAAAATTTGCTATATCATGAACCTCCCTTCCCTGTCTCCTTTATTCGCTTCATTTATTTATGTTTTGAACTATGCTACCCTGTTTCTTTTGTTTTTTTCCCTTTCTCTTTCGCTTATTTTATCGCACTATTTTGTACTGCCTTTATGTGCTTTTACCATGTAAATTACTTGACTATATGTTATCACTTTTGCATAAGCATGTTTTCAACTCATGTTCCACTCGTGCTAAATATCTACATAGCGGCGCTTGATGAGTGTCCGCACTTTACGTAAATTCCCTCGTCAAATCGGAAAGGCTTATTAGCGGTAGACTAGTCGATCAACGGTGCAGTTGACGGTTCCGTGCCTTTCCCCCTCGAGTTGTCCGCTCGAGGGTACCGATATAGACCCCCATAGAAACCTTACTCTTGTTATATTGTGCATGCATCATGGTGAAACCTAGCGGGGTTAATGTGTCGTCCGTACAACAACCCATTAAGACAAGCCTTATCCAACAGTTCACCGGGGTTTTTATAATCCCAACGGACGCAATCACGTTCTATGCATTAATTTGGATAACTAAATGACAATATGCTAATCATACGTGTATAAATAGTCGAATCTGGTGGGGGGAAAAGGCCTAACCATTTTGTCTTGCAGAAAATCAGGCACGAAGTCCCCAGATTCGGTATGGTCAGTAATATCCCACCAATGCTCCTAGACTGGTGGGAAGACCTTCCTTCAAGTGATAAGAAACACGTGAAGAAACATCTGGGCAATTTACCTTCTTTTCTGGACATCCAGCCAAACAATATGTTGATTGAGGCCACTACATTGTTTTGGGATAGTGAAAGAGTTGTATTTCGCTTTGGGAATATTGATATGACGCCACTCTTAGAAAAAATATGAGGACTATTTATACTAGCTTGGGAAAGCCTTGGGTTGTTGGTGCCTAAGAACCGCAGGGGCAAAGGTTTTTTGAAAATGATGGGGTTGAAGAAAAATGTTGAACTGAAGAGTCTGAAACAATCCTACATACCTTTCGAATACTTGTATGAAAGATACGGTCACAACAAATCATATTGTACCTATCATGATGAGTTTGCCATCACATCTATAGGTCACATCCACCGTAGGGTATTCGTGTTTATTGTGTACTTTTTAGACTTGATAGTGTTCCCGACAAAGAGGGAAAGTATTCATACCAGACTAGCCATGGTCGCCAGGGCCTTGATGGAAGGGATTGACAGACAAACATACATCATTGTCCCTATGATCGTAACTGACATTTACCAAGCCTTGGAGCGTTGTCAAAGAGGGTTTAAGCATTTTGAGGGTTGTAACTTGTTGCTATAGTTGTGACTCTTAGAACATCTTCAAAGGGGCCAATTTCATCAAGAACTTCCGCAAAGGGCTTGGAATGATCACATCACCTTCCATCACCCCAAGCAAATGACCTACATTCCGGACAGATTTGCTCAGCCGAAAACTACCAAAGAGTTGGTGGAATTCTTTGATAACCTGACTGAGGAACAAGTGCAATGGATGTTCGAATGGTTCCCGACGGATGAGTTTATCATTAGGTCCAGGGATGCACCACACTTAGTGATGATCGGGTAAATAGGTATATATCCTTATGTTCCTATCCGAGTCATGAGGCAGGCGGGCAGGAAACACGTTGTACCAAGGGTTGCAAAGATGGGTCACTTCAGAGCGGACTTCCAAGACGACGACATCCCATACAAGTGCCAAGCTCAACACATGTGGCACTGCATCATGGAGAAAAATAGCATTGAGACAGATAGGTACCATGCTGGGTGCGCACCTTTCTACCCGGCATGGTTGGAGGATAACCTATGTGGGGCAGTGAGGCCAGGAATCAGTCGAGGCAATAGAATCATAGATGAAGATGCTGAGGCTCGGGTCAAGTACAACCGACTGCGCAAACGGTTCCACGATTCCGAGAATGAGCACCAGGAAATACATGAGACCAATAGGAGGCTGATAGATGAGTGGAAAGAGATGGCTATTGTTTCCAACAAGAAGCATGAATATGTGGAGCGAGGTATAGTGGAGATGGAGGGAAAGGTCATAAAAAGGATCGAGGATTGCCAGAACGCTGAGGGGAATGAAGGAGGACATTTGGCTAGGGACTGCACGAGCTGGAAAATTTGTTCGATGGAATCAAGAATATCGAATCTGGGGAAGGTCCTTCCGTGACCAAATAGGCTAGATTTACTTTTGCTTTCATAAATGTAATAAGGCCAAGTGCCATTAGTTACTTCTTTCCTATTGTTATTTTATCATCGTATAGGGATTCGTCTATTTTATATCAATGAAATGAGGCATTTTGGCATCTAAGTTCTCCAAACCAACTTGTCGCTAGGCGTGCCTCGGGCACAACGAGTCACCCAAAATTAGGACACGTTTACAATTCAGCAATATGTGTTTAAATACTGCAAATACTTTCATCATAATCCTCACTGACTTGGCTACCTTTTGTTTTTATTTTTCTTTCTTTTACTTATTCCCCTCCCCCAAAGGTCGGTTTGTGCATTCTGGCATCATCGGCATATCATACAGGATCCAGGGGCCCTCCACCTTCTCCTCCTCCTAGTCCACCTAAAGGCAAAGGCAAAGCAAAGATAGAAGACTTCAATAACATCAGAAAGGAAAACACTACATCAGTGGAACATCCAGAGGCTTCTTACAGTCGGGGTACTCAGGTCCCGAATGATGGTGTGTCACAACTTGAACAAAGGTTGTTGAAACATCAAGGAGAACTTGAACATGTTCGGAACCTAGCAAACTTGTCCTTCTCACTCAGTGTTCCGGATGTCAGCCACCCGAACACTTAAAACCCCGCACCACCTCAGAATACACCCAACAAACAGAATCCTCTTGCAACCCACCACTATACAACTCCATCGCAAAATCAAACCATCCCACCACAATACCAACAAAACACTTGCCTCACTCAGCAAAACACCCCACCAATCATTCCTGAACCATAAAATTCCACCAACGATCACCTCTATGCTCAAGCAACAGGACACCAGAACAATCCCATATACGTGGAGACTCAACCCCACTCTACTCAACCCATCTCTTATACACTGGAATCCAGTGAGAAGGATATGTTCATCAGGAACTTGGCCGAAGAACTCAAGAAATTTACTAGTCGAGTTCAAGGCGTGGAAGGAGGTAAGGGGATCGAAGGATTGAATTACGAAGATCTCTCTATACAGCCTGATGTGGAACTGTCGAAGGGTTACAAACCTCCCAAGTTTGAAATGTTCGACGGTACTGGTGATCCCAGGGTCCATCTGAGGACCTATTGTGACAAACTGGTCGGAGTTGGAAGAGACGAAAAGATCTGGATGAAGCTATTCATGAGGAATCTTACAGGGGATGCTTTGTCCTGGTACGTCATCCAGGATCCCAAGAAGTGGTCTAATTAGGTGAGTATGGCATCAGATTTCATGGACCGATTCAGGTTCAACACAGAAAATGCACCAGACATTTTTTATATTCAGAATCTCAAGAAGAAACCCACTGAAACCTTTCGCGAATATGACACTCGTTTGAGGTCGGAAGAGGCCAAAGTCAGTCCTGCACTGGACGAAGAACAAATGAACAAATTCCTCGTCAGGCACAAGACCCGCAATATTATGAAAGATTGATAGTGATTGAAAATCACAAATTTTCTGACATCATCAAGCTGGGTGAAAGAATTAAAGACGGTATCAAGAGCGGGATGGTCACAAATTTTGAAGCACTGCAAGCCACTAACAAAGCACTACAGTCTGGGGGCATATCTAAGAAGAAGGACGCATGAACGGTAATGGTTGCACAGGGGCCCAAATCTCCAATGATATATCGAACCTCTCCACTTGCATACCAAGAACCTCCACCTACATATCAGCCAACACCACCACCTACATATCAACTCGTATCTCCTAGATGTTCCCAAACAGCCATTGCCTATCACACATACAACTCCCAACCTTCTCATTTTCAGTCACCTCCAACTCGCCAAAACTTCCCAAGACCCCGACCAAACTTTGAGTGCAGGCCACCCAAACAGTATACTGCCATTGTCGATCCCATTGACTAGCTGTATGAAAGGCTAAAATCTATTGGTTACATTAGTCCAATCCCTACTGTAGCCACAGAGAATCCATCCCAATGAGTCAATCCAAACAAAACTTGTGCATGCCATTTCGGCATGAAAGGACATAACATCGATGAATACCGCTCGTTGCAGGATAAAATCATCCAGGCAAAGGAGGCTACTCCTAATGTTCGCAATAACCCCCTACCAGAGCATAGGGGTGGAGGCGTCAACGTGAATAGATGAAGAATGGGACCCAGAAGGGTCAATCGGGTTAATCGAAGAAGGCGATGATCCCAAGAAGCCAGCAATTACGCTTAATCCCATTATAGTATAGATATAGCCGTCAGGAGAGGTTAAGGTAACCGCATCAGTCCCATTCGAGTTTGAAGTTAAACCCCTTGCAGACACTCTTGTGCCATTTGAGGTTGAAGTGGTACCACCTGCCACGACACCTATTCTATTTAAGGTAAGGGTAGCCACACCAATTACAGTGACAATATCCACCCCACCGCCTTTTGACAATAAGTTTGTGCCCTGGGATTACGTAGATTAAGCTAGAAGGAAAGGAAAGATCAAGGTAGAAGAAACTGGTGCTGCACAGGGGATGACTAGGACCGGAAGGATCTACACACCTGAGAACTTAAGAGAGTCCAGCAAATAGGCCTCTAACAGACCTCCCGTCAATGAAACAAGTCCGTATGACCTATGGAGGAAGGTACAACCAGGGAGTACTCGGTCATAGATCATCTGAACAAGACTCCGACCCAGATATCCATCTTATCATTACTGCAGAATTCGGAAGCACATAGGAGTGCTCTGATGAAAGTGTTGAATGAAGCTTATGTGCCTGATAACATCACAAGCGGAGAAATGGCTAACATGGTGGGGCACGTATTAGAAAGCCACAAGATTACTTTCGACGAGGATGAGCTACCACCTGAAGGTTTGAGTCACAAAAAGGCACTGCACATACCGTGCAATGTGAATATTACTTCATTACTAAGGTTTTGATCGATGGAGTGTCCAGACTTAACATTTTCCCATTAACAACACTAAAGAGGTTGGGCAAGGGACTGTACAAAATACGAGAGGGATCCATGAATGCGAAGGCTTTCGATGGGTCTCATAGGTCTACCATTGGAGAAATCAGTCTCTGTCTACAAATGGGGCCTACATGGTTCGAGGTCAAATTTCAGGTGTTAGATATATCTGCATCCTACAATCAGTTATTAGGACGACCATGGATACATGCCGTCGGGGTTGTGGCATCGACTTTGTATCAGGCGGTAAAATTTGAGTGGAATCATCACAGGTAATTATCCATGGAGATGGGAGCAACCCAATCTACAACCGCCAGACCATCCCGGTAGTTGAGGGTAGAAGAAGGCTTGGCGGAGAAACTTACCACCACATCGAGCGGGTCAATGCCATCGATAAATATAAATGGTGGGACAGTAAGATAGCCAACACGATGAATTGGAGTGGATATGAACCTGGCAAGGGTCTCGGCAAGAACCTTCAAGGCATTTCTAAGCCGATATAGCTGAAGCATCACTGCACTACTTTTGGCCTCGGATATAAGTACACTTGGAAAAAATAGAGAAGTTGATCACCACCATGGCGCGGTCTTTACTATCCATTGGAGCAGACCATACCGCACTTGGAACAGACTTTCCAGCAAGCCGACATCATATCGGGATCAAAGGAGGAGGAAGAATTAGCAGCCTTAAGGAACCTATTCTTAGAGGACGAGGATATGGACTGCTGTGTAATTGTCGAGGAGGAGGAGGAGGAAGACTCTACCATCATAGCTGTGAGAAAGGGATCATTCCTCAAAAACTGGGTTGTCAGACCATCCAGCGCCCGACGAGTCCCGGGATAGCAAGGCTGAACAAGCACTATTTATTTCGTTTGTTAATGATTTCCTTTTTACATTTCTGTTTTAAATAAAATATCCAGTGTTCCAAAAATGTTTGTTTAAATTATTGAAAATCGCTATTATGTTTCGATGAATTAGTATTTATTATTATCATATTTCTCTCATACTTTTATCTATACAACATTACTGTTTCCTGTCTTGATGAACCACTGATTGCGACATGCAATGAGACAACGCAACAAAAGGATAATGATTCAGAAGAAAAAGACATCATACCCGAGGAAATCGTCAGGGAAGTAGAGGACTTTGAGAACAAGCCTAAGTCCAATCTGGATGAAACTGAGGTAATCAACTTGGGAGATTCAGAGACCGTTAAAGAAACTCGCATCAACATCCACTTGTCACCGTCAGAAAAGGAAGAGTACACGCAATTATTTAAGGAATATGAGGACATATTTGCATGGCCATACAATGATATGACCGAACTAAGTACATCTATAGTGGCTCACAAGTTTCCCACCAATCCGATGTGCCCGCAAGTAAAACAGAAGCTCTGGAAATTTAATCCTGATATAAGTATGAAAATCAAGGACGAGGACACTAAAAAAATCAACGCCAAGGTCCTCAGGGGGTTGAATACCCAACTTGGCTAGCAAACAGCATGCCAGTACCGAAGAAGGATGGAAAGGTCAGGGTTTGCGTCAATTAGCGGGATCTCAACCGAGCCAGTCGAAAGGATGATTTCCCACTCCCAAACATACACATCTTAATCGACAATTGTGCCAAGCATGAACTCCAGTCATTCGTGGATTGTTTTGCCGGTTACCATTAGATTTGGATGGACGAAGAAGACGCTAAAAAAGAGAGATTTCATTACGCCATGGGGAGTGTATTGTTACAAGATGATGCCGGCCTAAAGAATGCTGGGGCCACTTACGTGAGGACTATGACTACTATCTTCCCTGACATAATACATAAGGAAATAGAGGTGTATGTAGACAACGTCATTATCAAGTCCAAGAAGGCCACTGATCATATAGCAGAATTAAGAAAGTTCTTCAACTGAGTGCGTAAATACAACTTGAAATTAAATCCCGCAAAATGTGCATTCGGAGTCCCTACCAGAAAATTTCTTGGGTTCATCGTCATCCACCGAGGGATAGAACTAGATCCATCAAGAGTCAAAGCCATCCACGAGCTTCCACCACCAAGGAATAAGAAGGATGTAATGAGTTTTCTAGGACGACTCAATTACATCAGCCGGTTCATAGCCCAGTCCACAGTCATATGTGAACCAATCTTTAAGATGTTAAAGAAATACAATGCAACCAAATGGACAGAGGATTGTCAAAAGGCCTTTGACAGAATCAAGGAGTACTTATCAACACCACCGATTTTGGTCCCGCCAGAGCCAGGTAGACCCTTATTACTCTACCTTGCGGTAATAGATGGAGCTTTCAACTACGTTTTGAGGCAGCACGACGAGATAGGGAGAAAGGAGAAAGCTATCTATTATCTAAGTAAGAAGTTCACTCCATATGAGACACGACACTCTCTGCTGGAACGTACCTGTTGCGCTCTAACCTGGGTAGCTCAGAAGTGGAGACACTACTTCTGTGACTACACAACATACCTCATATCAAGGATGGATCCCTAGAAGTATATCTTTCAGAAGCCCATGCCCACTGGCAAGCTGGCTAAGTGGCAAATCCTGCTGAGTGAGTTCGACATCGTCTATGTGACTCAGAAAGCGGTCAAGGGACAGGCATTGGCATATCACTTGGCTGAAAATCCTGTGGGAGGAGAATACGAACCCCTGAAAACGTATTTTCCCGATGAAGAGGTACTGTTCATAGGAGAAGACATTGCAAAATCCTATGACGGTTGGAGGATGTTCTTTGACGGAGCAAAAAATTTCAAAGGAGCCGGTGTTGGAGCGGTTTTAGTATAGAAACTGGACAACATTACCCGATATCTGTTAAACTCAGATTTCCGTGCACCAACAACATGACAGAGTATGAAGCCTACATACTAGGGCTCAACATGGCCATCAACATGAATATTCAGGAATTGATAGTTATCGGTGACTCAGATTTTCTTATACACCAAGTACAAGGAGAATGGGCCACCAAGAATTCCAAGATACTGCCGTATCTGCACCATGTGCAGGAATTGAGAAAGAGGTTCACAAAGACAAAATTTTGGCACGTCCCCAGAATTCAGAACGAGTTTGCCGATGCACTTGCCACTTTATCATCCATGATAAGCATCCAGATAAAAACTTCATTAATCCTATTCAAGTAAAGAGCCATAGCCAACCGGCATATTGTGCCCATGTTGAAGAAGAAGCATACGGGAATCCTTGGTTCCACGACATCAAGGAATACTTGGAAAAGGTAGAGTACCCGGAGCATGCAAATCACACCCAGAAACGTACGCTTCAGAGGTTGTCCAATAGTTTCTTTCACAACGGAGGAACCCTGTACAGGAGAACTCCCGATTTCGGGTTACTGAAGTGTGTCGACGTAAAGGAAGCCTCCAATCTACTTGAAGAGATACATTTTGGGACATGCGGCTCGCATATGAATGGATTTGTCTTGGCCAAAAAGATACTTAGAGCCGGTTATTTCTGGATGACCATGAAGACTGACTGCATCCAATATGTTCGGAAATGCTACCAATGTCAGGTACATGCAGACATAATAATAGTACCGCCAAATGAACTCAATGCAACTAGCTCACCTTGGCCATTCGCCGCTGTGGAATGGACGTCATCGGCCCGATCGAGCCCACCGCCTCATATGGGCACATATCTATCTTGGTAGCTATTGATTATTTCACCAAATGGGTCGAAGCAGCATCTTATAAAGCAGTGACCAAGAAAGTCGTGGTAGACTTTGTTAGCGACCATATTGTTTGTCGGTTTGTAGTTCCAGAATCAATCATCACCGACAACGCCTGTAATCTCAACAGTGATCTGATGAAGGCCATGTGAGAGACTTTCAAAATCAAACATAAGAATTCCACAGCCTATAGACCTTAGATGAACGGAGCTATAGAAGCCGCCAACAAGAACATCAAGAAGATATTGAGAAAGATGGTAGAAAATCATAAACAGTGGCACAAGGAGCTATCGTTTTCCCTATTGGGATACTGCACAACAGTTCGCACAGCAACCGGGGCAACTCCCTACTTTTTGGTTTACGGTACAGAAGCTGTTATTCCTGCCGAAGTGGAGATTTCTTTCTTTAAGGATCATACAGGAAGCTGAGCTCAGCGACACAAAGTGGATAAGAAGCCATTATGATCAACTAGCCCTCATAGACGGAAAAAGGATGAACTTAGTGTGTCATGGTCAACTCTACCATAACAGAATGCCAGAGCCTTTAACGAAAGAGTCAAGTCGAGACAGTTCACACCGGGGCAGCTGGTGCTGAAGAAGATCTTTCCACATCAAGATGAAGCCAAAGGGAAATTCTCTCCTAAATGGCAAGGTCCGTATATTGTCCATAAAGTACTAACAGGAGGATCTCTTATACTTGCGGAAATGGACGGAGAAGTATGGCCAAAATTAATCAACTCATATGCAATCGAGCGATACTATGTGTAACTCTTTATGCTTTCCTCACACGATATAAATTGAACTACGCTCGACCTGATTCCCGTTTAAGAGGGGACATAGGCAGCCCTATAGGTTCGGTCATAATTCAATTAAAACCTTATTTTTCCGCGCAATCAGAAACTGGGGCAGAATTTTGAGGATGACCCTCAAAATCCCGAAGCAACAGCCGATTGCAGCATGTACAACAGTCAAAGACATCAATCCAGCTAACTGGGGCAGAAGTTTTAGGAGGACCCTCAAAATTCCATAGTGAAAAGAGGTTGTAGTGTCTTGGGTCTTGTCACGGTCGTTGGTTTATCTAAAATTCGTAAAAAAAAAATTTTACTAGGTCTTTGCAAAACTATGCATACTCGCTTGCAAAATAACTCTGTTTAGCCAATGTTACCCCGATGATTTGAACAAGATCTTTCGACCAAGCAAAGCAGGTCGAGCAAGACGGCGGGACACGAACCGACTTTCTGCCCTTTACAGAACTCATGATTTTTCTTTGGATGCAGAAACAAATAATATACATGCCTTGAAGTCACAATCATCGTAACGACCGCGACACAGAAATCTGCTACCAGCTAAGAAAATTCCGCTGCTATATGTTATTTACTCTATTTTTAAGGCTAATCTCTGCCTTCATTTGCATGAGACTAAGATCTGTCTCCATTCCTGCATGAGGCTAAGCTCTCCCTCCATTTTCATAAGGCTTATCTCTGCATTCATCTGCATGGGACTAAGCCTTGTCCCGCATCTTACATGAGGTTAAGCTCTACCTCCACATCTGCATAAGGCTACTCTCTGCCTTCACTTGCATGGGACTAAGCCCTGTCCCACATCTTGCATGAGACTAAGCTCTGTATCCCCCCCCCCCCCCCTCCCCTCGTCNNNCCCCCCCGTCTCACATCTTGCATGAGGCTAAGCTCTGTATCGCCAACTTGTCCGAAGGCGTCATAGTCTAAAGGCATCATCCTCACAGCCGGAGGAAACCATGTCATGGCCTGAGGATCTCTCAAACTCACATATCATTATTCAAAGGCGTCTTGGTTCAGAGTTACCATCTTCATGGCTCGAGATCATCATTTCATGGCCTGTGAATCTCTCACTGAACAAATCATGGCTCATGACATCATTGTCTAAAGACGTCATCCTCAACCGTCTGAAGACAGCCTTCATAGTCCAAAGGAAACCTGCATCATATTTAAATTTTTGCACAAATGTATGCTTGCAGTATCTTTATTTGCAGGTTAATCAGCGAGTAGATGCTATCCCGGTAGGAGAAATCCCGCTCCGAGCCGTTCGACAATCTCAAACCTGACTTCTCCCATAAAACTATTCGTGTACCTATCCCAAAACATTGTGTCCGTTCTTGTGATGACTCCATCAGTCTATTCCGTCGATGAATCATAACTACATACGTCCCGATTCCTGTAAAACCGAGGATATGTAGGTAGCTCAGAAACCAGAGTGCGGCGTAAATCTCTCAAACCATCTCGCTCGGTCAAAATTGGCCATCATATCTTTACCCGACAACTCTTTCATCCTTTCTGGGTAAAGAGGGACAGATTTGATACCCAATTTTTTCCAAGATAGTTTTAAAATGCATATATGTCTTCAAAATCATGCATTAGCATCAATTGGTATTTTTCCATAATTTTTACATCTTTAAAATAATTTTCCTAGTATTTTACTTTTAATTAATAATTACAAATAATTTCAAAATATTTCTTGATTTAGTATTACCGTTCATGGTCCTATTATGTCCAAATTATCTCATAAATAGCCAAATTGACCCCTTTTGGTTATAATTGCAATAACTTTGCAATTATAGCCCATGCATACAATTTTTGCGTTATTTTACCAGATATTAGTCCATTGTATTTTTAAATACTAAATAACTATTTTTAAAATATTTCTATGCATGAAATTCATTTTTATAATTAGTAATTATTTTAATCAATTTATTTGGGGTATTTAACAAATAGCCTTTTTAATTTCAATTTTAGCCTAAGTCTACAAGCCCAACACCCTTAAAACCAGCCCAATAAACCCAGGCCCAATATCCTCGCCTACCCGACCCAACTCTTGGCTAATCCTGGCCGTTGATCAATTTAGATCAACGGCCCTGAAACCCCTTACCATAATTAAACTAATACCCCCCCTCCAACCCTAATCACTCTCACCCATCCCCGCTGTCACTCTCCTCTCCGTCTCTCAGATGCTTTATAACTCTAACCCTAGTTCTCCCTCGCCGTCACTCATCTACTGCCGTTCATGGTGATTTTCCACCACCCTAGGCCTCTAATGGACTCTCCTATGCTGGGTACCTCAATCTCTAAGGTCCTTGAGAAGATTCTCAAGGGACAAGGGCTAGTCTGCTTACACCTTTGGGTTTATCTTACACGTTCAGGCCATTTTGGCTCGATTTCGAGTAAGAACTTCTTGTTTCGTCTTAAATCTATGAATTTCTAAGTCTATGTCTTCATCGCTTTCTTGCTTCTGAAAAACCCTAACTTTGTCTTTTTATCTTCTCAGATCTGAGAAGAATCAGACCTATTTCACATGTTTTTCATGAAAGGTTTCTGGTTTCCTAAGTGCTTTTCCGTTTTCCTAAAGCTAGGGTTTACTGAAAATCATTTTCTCCAAAGATTTTCTTATTTTCAACGTTTAATCTTCTGTTCTTATGAGTTTTGACCAATTTATGTTGAGTTTACCTCAACCCTAATTAGTTTATGCTAAAACCTCAGTTTTTTGACATTTTTGCTTTGATTATGAGTTTGTCCGTGTTACTTGCTACATTCTTTTGTTCTATGCTTTGATTCTCATGATCTCTCCTTAGTCTAATTTAAACGTCTTGTGATTTTTACCCTAGTATGTCTCTATTAGGCTTTCTGATTCGATTTCTCGACTGATTCTGTGTGTTTATACTTGGCCTATTTGTTTATTCATGGAAACCTATATTTTCCCCCCTTAAATCAGTATTATTTTGGATTCCTGGTTCACTGATTTTCTCGGTTAAAACCTATATGCTGATTCTTGGTTATTCCTTTATTTGCGACCTTATTTAGTTTCTTACCTTAATTGATTAACTGTGATACTTATTGATTCCTAAAGATTGTTTCCTTAATTGAACCCCTGTTTATTTACCCCCAATTGCCCACTATGTGCTTAAGTCTTACTTGATTTTCTTTCCTTAAGTATTGTCCTGCCTTTTACCGTTGGGTAATTACCCCTTAATTAGGGGAGACTATACTGATTTTATGCATAATTGATTCTGTAAGTTTCCTTAATTGCTGAATAATTGATCTCTTTGCCTTATTCTGTTTAGCCCTTAACTACTACTATATACTCTACTATATTCTCACTTCTGGACACGAACATTAGTTCAAAAAGCACTCTTACACTTAAAAAGCTCTCGGTTCTTCTCTGTTACTTGCAATCTTCACTGATCTAGCCGGCTGTAAGCCAAGGCTAGCCATTGCACAACATCTGCTCTATACTCTATTTTTTGTCTCCCTAACTGGTATGTCTCAATTCAATTTCAAAGTCGAACTCTATGTATTTCATTGCTGTTTTAGTTTATTGATTAGGAGTTCCAATCCTGTTCATGTTTACTATCTTGTTTGCTCAATATGTAACTAACATGTCTAAACTACATTGCCTAGTTACTGTTTCACCTAGCATGTCTGAATTTTGTTCTATTACATCTGTGATTAGTATGTCTAATCCATAGTGATCTGCCTACTGCTTTATCTAGCATGCCTAAACATATTTTGTTCTATATATGTCAGCATGTCTACACTAGGAATACTTGTGTAGTGTTTGTCTAGTCTGTTCATTGGGATCCTTGCCTATTCTACTTTGCTGATGAGATCATACTAAGTTGTCTAGTATCTCAAAGTAACTTTGGCAGTGTACCTAGCCATGTCCAGTGTTAATGTGTTTTCCACACGGCTATTCTGTGATCCTTGATCTATGTCTCTACCACCAATTTTATAACTAATTTATTAATCCTATAAAACTCTTGAAAATTTCGGTACATCCTGTTGTTATATGCTCCACTGTACACTGATGTGTTCTATCTGTCCCCAATTCCCACTACCCCTGTGTGAAATCTGTTGTTGAGTGATGCTGGACCTAGTTGTGCTATAACCAACTAGGCTGTTTGCTTATTTTCAAAAGTATTTTCATTATTCTCTAACTGCTTTACTATTAAATTAATTTGTTATTTACAGAAAAACCTCTTTACTCCTAGAGTCATTTCAGTACTGTTTTCTTGTCAAAAACTTTTCAAAACTATGTCAAGCACTCTCACTTTACTCTTATGTCCCTAGGTTCTGCCCTTCCAGTGTGTGTACTGCCTTGGGATCTTCTTGAGATTCCTTTGAACTCTTGAACACTGGGGCTGGCCATTCCACACTTCACATATTCAATTCTTATAATGAAAAGTCTGGGTGTGAGCACTTCCCGAAATCCTTAAGGTCCTTAGGGAACTTTGACACACCTGGACACAAAATTTGGCTGTGAAATCCTTGGCATTTGAGACTACTGAAGGCCTGGTATTCCCAGGTTTGCTTTGGAACTACTTCAGGATCCCTATAGTTTAAATTATATTGTATTTGTGTAATTCATTCAATCATTGGTCTGTAATAATTAACTGTAAACATATATTAGGGTAAATAGTAAAAAATGGAGGGTAGTTGTATGATTTTGTGGGTAATACTGGGTAGAAAACATGCTATAGGCTTTATATTTCGCAAATCTGCATTAGAAGCCATTTTCCAGGACTGATGTGTTCATTTGCATTCAAACCATGTTACACCTACATTCGATATCATGTTTTTAGGGTCTTCAAGTTTGTTGCTTCAGTATACTACATATCACTATTCCATGCTTTAATTTTGCATAAATACTTTCACTTAGAGATCCTAATACTAGGTTAATAAATAATCTTAACAAAAACTGTCATTCCTGTATGCATTAGATACCATGTTATAGGATGTCTGTTTGCATTTGTTCGAACCATGTCTATTCGGTTAAAATAAGTAACTATTCATGAACAACCTCACGCATAGGTATCATGTCCTTAAACACAAATTGGTATAAATCACCTGTTAAAATCTGTATCACTTAGGATCCAGCATGCCCATAGGTTGAATAATCTCAAACTGTTTAAACAGCTCCTGTAATTGTGATTGTAGATAGTCCCATGCCTAGGCAAGCCTTATGTGATTGATATCCCAATATAAAATTGGAAATTGCGCTCTGATTGTTTATAAACTATTTAAGTCTCACAGGTTTTAAAAATCAGTAGGCAAATTGATTAGGACCCTGCCATTGAGTTTTGAAACAATGTTGCATGTTCTGTGTATTGATATTCACCTAGACATCCTATCCTAGGATTTTTCTAAAAAGTTTACCCGAATTTGTGTTTGACACGTGCTGTTTATTTGCCTATATACATGTGGAGTTCAACATGAGCCTTTTAATTGCTTTTTCCCTATTTTCTTGTCCTACATGTTATTTGTTTGTCGCCAAGATTTTTTGCCCTTTAAATACCTTAGGATTGTCTAGAGCTGTCCATATT
Organism: Nicotiana undulata; assembly: GCA_005239495.1. Classification (NCBI taxonomy): domain Eukaryota; kingdom Viridiplantae; phylum Streptophyta; class Magnoliopsida; order Solanales; family Solanaceae; genus Nicotiana; species Nicotiana undulata. Next base: position 191,344 of record ML291583.1, read on the forward strand.
TAGAGGTCCTAAACTCCTCCAGGACCACAAGGAAGGGACGGGTAACAACACTCTTAGAGTTCGTTAAACGAAACTCGCTTATATAACCGCTAAGGGATGGGATAACGGGTAGTAAAAGGATATGATGACCTGTACGCTAATGCAACGTGTAGCCCCTCTCACTGAGGAGTGATTACCGGGCATTGCATGGATATGATCCTATAGGATAAACAACTTAGGACCCCCCTTTCCTTTTACATATGCGTGCTTAGACTGCCTATTTGCTACTTGACAAATTCACAAAGTAAGTTTGGTTGGGACCCACCGTTGTGGATTTCGAGGGGTGCCTAACACCTTCCCCTTGAAATAACCTCAATCCATTACCTAATCTCTAGTAATATCAACTGGTTTATAAACGACCCGTAATAGGTGCCCTAACGCACCTTAATTAGTTAGGTTGAGACTCTTCAATTCTTTATATCCCTTTTTCCAAAAGGAAACGAGTTGTCCCCAATAATGTCGAAAACCCTGACTAATCCGCAAGGAGAGGAAAAAGGGGGGCGCGACACACTCGAAAAGCTAGGTGGAAAAGCAATTCTATAAGCCACCTCTCCAACTCTCTGAAGCACCTCAAAAGGCTCAAAAGGACCAATGAACCGGGGACTCAACTTGCCCCTCTTTCCGAACCGCATAACACCCTTTATGGGTGACACCTTCAGCAGAACCATCTCCCCAACCATGAAAGATATATCTCAGACCTTCCAGTCTGCATAACTCTTCTACCTAGACTGTGTCATACAAAGTCGCTCCTGAATCAACTTTACCTTATCTAATGCATCCTATACCAAATATGTGCCCAAGAGCGTAGACTCCCCGGCTCAAACCAACAAATCGTAGATCTACATCTCCTCCCATATAAAGCCTCGTACGGAGACATCTGAATACTCGATTGGTAACAATGTTCTTCTTCATCCGCCTCCACCAAAAGTGTTGTCACAGATCCTGATACATCTTCGCGGCACTTGGATGGATGGAATACCGCGAGATGTGGGCCTCCTCAATAATCAACTCTCGAAGCCCATCGACATTAGACACACATATCCGACCATGAATCCTCATAACCCCATCATCACCAATAACTACATCTCTGGCATCACCTCGCCGGACCCTGTCCGGAAGAACGAGAAAGTGTGGGTCATCATACTGGCGCTCTCTAATACGATCATAAATAGAATATCTGGAGGCTACACAAGCCAATATCAGGCGGGGCTCTGATAAGTCCAATATCACAAATTGGCCCGCTAAAGCCTGAACATCAAGTGCTAATGGTCTCTCTACTGTTGGAAGATATGCTAGACTCCCCAATCTCTCTGCTCTACGACTCAAGGCATCGACCACTACATTGGCCTTCCCCGGATGGTATGGAATAGTTATATCACAGTCCTTGAGAAGCTCCAACCATCTCCTCTGTCGCAAATTCAGATCCTTCTGCTTAAACAGATGCTGCAGACTACGTTGATCAGTAAAAACCTCACAATGAACCCCATACAAATAATGACGCCAAATATTGAAGGCGTGAATGATGGTTGCTAGCTCGAGATCATGCACCGGATAATTCTTCTCATGTGTCTTCAGCTGGCGCGAGGCGTAGGCAATCACCCTAGCCTCCTGCATCAAAATGCAACCAATGCCTATCATCGAGGCATCATAATACACGGTATAAGAACTTGAAGTTGATGGCAATTCTAACACTAGAGCTTAGGTCAAAGCAGCCTTGAGCTTCTGAAAGCTCTCCTCACACTCGTCCGACCACCTAAATGAGGCACCCTTCTTGGTCAATTTTGTCAAGGGAGAAGCAATAGAAGAAAACCCCTCCACAAAGTGACGGTAATACCCTGCCAAACCAAGAAAACTGCTAATCTCTGTAGCTGAGGACGGTCTGGGCCAACTTTGCACTGCCTCTATCTTCTTCGGATCAACCTGAATACCCGCACTAGACTTCACGTGCCCCAAGAAAGCTACTGAGCCAAGCCAAAATTCACTCTTGGAGAACTTTGCATAAAGCTTCTCCTCCCTCAATCTCGGCAATACAACTCTCAAATGCTGGCATGCTCCTCCTGGCTACGAGAATATACCAGAATGTCATCAATGAACACAATAACAAAAGAATCCATATACGGATGAAACACATTGTTTATCAAATGCATGAACGCTGCTGGCGCATTGGTCATCCCAAAAGACATCACCAAAAACTCATAGTGACCATAACGAGTCCAGAAAGTCGTCTTGGGAATATCTGAATCCCGAATCTTTAGCTAATGATACCCGAATCTCAAATCAATCTTAGAGAACACCCTGGCTCCCTGAAGTTGGTCGAACAAATCATCAATAAGAGGCAAATGATACTTATTCTTGACTGTAACCTTGTTCAACTGCTTGTAGTCAATACGCATTCTCATGGAACCATTTCTTCTTCACAAATAACATTGGTGCACCCCAAGGTGACACACTAGGCTGAATGAACCCCTTATTTAGGAGTTCTTGAAGCTACTCTTTCAATTCCTTCAACTCCACCGGTGCCATACGATATAGTGGATAGAAATAGGTTGATTGCCTGGCACCAAATCAACACCGAAATCAATATCCCTATCAGGCGGCATGCCTGGCAGGTCCGCATGAAACACGCCCAGAAAATCACGGACAACAAGAACATAATCAATAGTGGGAGTCTCAGCACTGACATCCCTCACAAAAGCCAAGTAAGACAAGCACCTTTTCTCCACCATACGTTGAGACTTCAGGTATGAAATCACCCTACTAGGCACATAATCAATAGAACCTCTCTACTCAACCCTCGAAAATCCTGGCATTGCTAAGGCCACAGTCTTAGCGTGACAATCAAGAACAACATGACACGGAGATAGCCAATCCATGCCCAATATCACATCAAAGTCAACCATGCTAAGCAATAATAGATCCACTTGGGTCTCCAGACACCAATAGATATCACAAACAACCGATACACGCGGTCCACAATGATAGTATTTCAAACCGAAGTCGACACATGAAAAAATGTAACTAAGGACTCACGGGGCATATCAAGAAAATGGGCAAAATATGATGAAACATAGGAATACGTGGAACCAGCATCAAATAAGTCTGGAGCATCTCGCTGACAAACTGAAACAATACCTGTAATCACTACATCTGAGGCCATAGCATCCGGTCTGGCTGGAAGTGCATAAATACAGGCTTGACCTCCACCTGATCGACCTCCCCCTCTAGGATGGCCTATCGCTGCCTGACCCCCACCCCTAGCTGCCTGGGCGGGTGGTGAGGTGACTAGACCTAAGGTCGAGGACTAACTCATCTGCTGAGATGGACCCCAAAGAAGATGAGGACACTGCCTCCTTATATGTCCGAACTCTCCACACTCGTAACAACTCCCTGGTGCGGGAGACGGGGACTGAAGGGAACCCCTAGCACCAGGATTACCATTAGAAGAACCATTCATAGAAGACCCCTGAATCGATGGTGCTGAGGATGAACTTCGGGCTGGAAGAGCATTGAATGAAAAGCGGCCCGGATGAGAGCTGCGAGGACCATGCCCTCATGATGCACCACTATAAGCTGGGTGAGTTGGATTAGGAGGTCGAAATGGGTAGCCTCTGTTATGCTAAAACTAACCTCTCGAGGGAGCACTGCTAAAACTACCAGATCCTCGAGGCCTCTTGGCCTCCCTCTCCTCTCGCTCCTGGTGGCGAACTGTCTCAATATCTCGGGAAATATCAACAACTTGCTCAAAAGTAGCACTTGATACCCTCTCTCTGGTCATCAGAATACAGAGCTGATAAGTGAGGCCATCCAGGAACCTCCTGACCCTCTCTCTCGCAGTAGGGACCAACTTTGTGGCATGACGGGCTAGCTCTGAAAACCTCATCTCATATTGCATCATTGTCAACTCATCATGATGTAACTGCTCAAAATGTCTTCGCAGCTCCTCTCTGAAGGACTATGGAACATACTTGTTTAAGAAGAGAGTGGAAAACTTCTGCCAAGTAAGGGGTGCTGCACCAACAGGCCTACGCCTCTCATAAGAATCCCACCAAGTAAATGCAGCTCATGAGAACTGGAAAGTAGTAAACGAGACTCCACTGGTCTCCAATATCCCTGCAGTACGAAGCATCCTCTGACACTTGTCTAAGAAACACTTAGAATCCTCGCCCTCAGCACCACTGAATGTCGGAGGTTAAATTCTACCAAATCTCTCCAACATACGCTGCTCATCGTCAGCCATAACTGCAACCACAAAATCCTGAGCTGGTGCAACCGGCTGGGCTGGAGCTGCCCCCGATGTCTGGAGTCCCTGAATAACCTGCTCAGGTGTACGGGTAGCAGAAGTCTGAGTGCCTCCCCCGACCTGAGAAGTAGCGGTTGTAGAAGAAACAACGACTGTCTGTGCTAGACTGGTGCACACGGTCAGAATCTAAGCTAAGGTCTCCTGAAGACCTGGAATAACAATAGGCACGACCGGTGCCTGGGCCGGTCCGGTTGGAGTATCTGCTGCTGGGACCTAATTTGGAGCAACATGCGGGTCTATAGGTACCGCCCAAACAGCTGTAGGGGCTGCGCCTCTACCTCTACCACGGCTTCGACCCCTCGTGAGTCCCACTGGTGGCTGATTGCCATGTCTGGTAGCATGTGTCCTCACCATCTGTGAGAGAATGAAACAACAGAAGTTTAGTTTCAAGAATCAACAAATTCGCACGACAGAATTCAAGAATGTGAGATTTTTCATAAGGGTTCTACAGCCTCTCGAAGATAAGTACAGACGTCTCCGTACCGATCCGCAAGACTCTACTTAACCTGTTGATGACCAGTGAGTCCTATGTAACCTTGGCTCTGATACCAACTTGTCACGACCCCAAATTTAAACTGGCCATGATGGCGCCTAACGTGATACTAGGCTAGACAATTTACTGAACATAATCATATGGGATTTTCCATTTAATATAATAATACTATCCGATGTTTCATAAAAATTCCCACTTTTGGCGTTTCAAACAATAAAAGTGGTCAAAACAACCCAACACAACCCCAAACATCTGAGTCATTCATCATGAGCATCTAAGAAGTAATACAAATCCGATACCATTTCCTTACTACAAACAAGTCTGGGAAGTAAAATAAAATGACAGAATAGGAAGGAGAAAAGGGTAGGCAGCGGACGTCGAGTAGCTACCTTCCGATCTCCGAACAATTCTCCAAAGAGAGTAATCAGCTATCGCTCAGTCCTGTCACCTGAATCTGCACACAAGGTGTAGGGAGTAACGTGAGTACTCCAACTCTGTAAGTAGAAATTATAACTAAAGACTTGAGTGCAATGACGAGCATTTAAAATCATGTAAATCCATGTAATAAGCAACAGTACAAATAAATACATCAAGTTAGGAATCTACATTCCAAATATTTTCATAAAAATTCCAGGTTTCCATTTAAAAACTCGTATAAAACATTTGTTCACCATTATCATTTGAGGCTCGATGTAAAGAAGAGTAAAATCAGTAGTTTCATAAAGTAGAAGCCCATCGGGCACAATATCACTCACATATAAAGCCTCTCGGGCAAGCCTCTCAGTCACTCGTGACCCAAACCTCAGCAGTAAATGCTCACACTCAGTACTCTCGCTCAACAGGTACCATATAATAACTGATGCGGCGTGCAGTCTGATCCATAGTAGTGACTGCGCTCACTGAGGGTGTATAGACCCCAGAGGGGCTCCTACAACCCAAGCTCTATATCACTGCGGTGTGCAGCCCGATCCGTATATATATATACAATGTTGCGGCCTGCAGCCCGATCCATCACTATCCTCACAATCCGACTCTCGGCCTCACTCAGTCATTATTCTCACAAGCCACTCGGGCAACTCATCACAAATCACGGGGACTCAGCCCAAAATATCTTTCGTTATTTAAAAAAAAGAGTGATAAAGAGGAATAAACGGTGAACGGGTATAAATCATGACTGAGTTTATATTTTCTATCAAAACAATGTGAGAATAGTAGTAAAATACCCCTGAGGGTCCAAACAGGTCGTCACAAGGCCCCAAACATGGCGTACAACCCAAATATAGTATCAATCTCTAAATATGGGATACCATAGGACTTCAAATCAAATACGCGGCTTAATAGTCACTACGGGACGGACAAAGTCACAATCCCTATCGGTGCACGCCCACAAGCTCGTCACCTAGCATGTGCGTCACCTCATTTATTGAAACAATACAAAATATCCGAGTTTCATACCCTCAGGTCTAGATTTACAATCGTTACATACCTCAAACCAGATGAAATACTACTCTGCGTTGCCCTGCCTTTGCCCCTCGACTCGGCCTCAACACACCCCGAATCTATTCAAAAACAGATTCATATCAACAAAATATGCTTCCCACTCGAAAATAACCAATTTACATAAAAAAGATCCCGAAATTGGACAAACCCGACCCCGGGACCACATCTCGGATGCTGATAAAAATCACAAAACTAGAATCCTTATGTCACGCCCCAAAAACCAAGGGACACGACCGGCACTCGACCGGGTAGCCCTACTCAAGCGGACCTGGATTCATTTTTCCCTCCCACGTATTACCCCGAGATTTTCGATGTACATTATTCAATTATAATTAAGCTGCATTCTTACAATATGACCTCGGGAACATCACATCGCTTTCCCAGCCACATTTCAAATTCTTTAACACTTCAAAATCTCATTTTGATCCGAAACCACTCATTTCAAGTCCGTTTTACACCAAATTTCACAGATAAGTCACGTAACATATAATAAACCTGTTCCGGACTCCGAAACCATAATGCGGGCCCGGCAACACAGTTTTCACATAATTATTCATTTTCAAAATCCTTTATTATTTTCAGAAAACAATTTTCTTTAAAAATTCATTTCTCGGGCTTGGGACCTCGGAATTCAATTCCGAGCATATGCCCGAGTCCCATATTTTCCTACGGACCCTCCGGGACCGTCGAATCACGGGTCCGGGTCCGTTTACCAGAAATGTTGACCAAAGTCAACTATATTCGTTCATTAATTATCAAGACTCATTTTCATCAATTTTTCACATAATAGCTTCCCGGCTACACGCTCGGGCTGTGCACGCATAACGAGGTGAGACTAACAGAGGCTCTCGGAGCCTCGGAACACAGATACAACTTAAATTATGTAAGATGACCTTTTGGGTCATCACAACTGCATTGTAAGCTTTGAATCCTCTAGGGCCGTTGTTGAGAGTCACCCACTCTGGCTTGGTCCCGAATATAATGAACTCAAAGGATCTGCTGGCCCGTGAACACCCATCTCAATGAAGCTCCCAACTGAATCACTTCCCTTGTAAATCACATCTGTACGAAGAATAAATCATGAATCTTCCCAAAACCCGAACATGTGTCAATAAGGCCATCTATAGCGCACCTTTATCAATTCCTCTGCTCAAATTTCCACTTATATTCTTTTCCCCTTAGCTGTATTAACTCACAAATATGCCGATAACCCAAAACCTCATAAGTAGATAATCACGCAACCCAATCGTAGGTGGTGGGACTCTCTCATTTCGCTTGAAGCCACTATTACACAACTTTGGAACCCACCAAGACTCTTCCCTCATTTTTGACATGATCTTGCAGGACTAACCCGCCAAATTCCTTGAAATCCTTGTGTTAGCACTTAACGAACACTATGAATCTCTAGCAACATTCACATATTCGACCTCTTACTATATAGTTAGTAAAATCTTTCGCAGAAGCTTTGCCAACCACACGACAGCTGACCTGCTCAAAGGAGATAACCCTCTGTAGAAATTACATGCCGACATCTTCCATCATCGGTGCACGGGGTACAATAACTATGACATCAATAACCCATTAGAGCTTGTTCTCATTCACCAACTGTACGTGTCTGCAATCCTTATAGACATAACCTAAATGTGAGACAATGCCTTCCAATTCAAAGTTACATTGCATCCTTCTTCATCTCAAGCAACTCCTTTCTTTGCATCCAATTTCCCGCCGTATAAAGGCAACGATTTCAAATTAAGCCCGTGGACCCAATCACTGTCCACTAAAATTCCCAAATTACTCTAAACTTTTCATCAAGGGGTGCATCTATCCTACCACAGAACCCATATGCCACGTTGCCACTCTCCCACTTTGGTCAAACTCACTCCTTTAAGCAACTACTCAACTTTCGATTCTTACACCTGGCGTTCTAGAAATTTAACCACCGCATGACACTTCCCACATGTCCTTCCTCATCCTTTGCTGCCCAACTGTTGCCTTAGATCAATATATATCTCTGTAGGACTTGAACCGATAGATTGCTACTAACTTCAACCCCTTCTGAAGATCCTCTTTCTTGAGTCGTCAGCAGTAGAAATATCCATTTAATCCGGGACCACTGCACCCCGTGATCTCTGACAGCTGCTTCTCCAATACTATCTCACAATATCCTACCCTAATGGCGAATTGTAGAAGATCATAACACCGGAAAACTTAACATATTCAATCGAGGACGACGACACCACGCCGTAGATGAAAATTCCACCACACTTGAAAACACCAAATTTTGTTACTCTATCAACCTAAACTTGAACACTTATAATCCGATTGCCTTTCCTTCACTAGAAATGAAATATGGAACCTCTGAATCGTGCTATGATTAGACCTCCTTTAAAGTCATTCATTGCCCCGACACATGGGCAAGAATCCTACCATCACATCAATTACTGTGTGATAATCGTTCATGGGCATCATAGCAACCTGTGCATAACCTCAAAGCTCTCAGAAGTACAACTACTGAGTTGAAACAACAGAATATCCTTCCCCAAGGCGACGAAAATAGCCCAAACAACTACACATGTAGAAACATCCCGCACCACATATGTAGTACCATTACAATTCCTCAATTCCTGATTTATAACAAGAGCTTCACGTCGCATAAGATTGAATGTAAAGGAAATAAAGGAATAATCCTTAAAGTACTCAAATTGCACGATGAGTAATCAAGAAGGGAAGTGCTCCTAACAGCCTTGTAGCCTCTCAAAAATAAGTAAAGACGCCTCCGTACCTATCTGCAAGACTCTACTAGACTTGCTCATGACTCGTGAGACTTAAGGGAACCTAGTGCTCTGATACCATGTTGTCACGACCCAATAATCCTATGAAAGGTTGTGATGGCGTCAGACACCATCGTCAGGCAAGACAACACTAAGCAGTAATTTAAATTCTCATTTTAGTGCTTCTGAAAACATATGTTTCCTTTAATTTAACTAGTAACAAACAAACTTAAGGAATAACATCGACGTTTTCAAATTTCAGTACTAAACACCCCATAATAATCCCAGAACCCGGTGTCACAAGTGCATGAGCTTTTACTAGGAAGTAAAATAGAATACAACAGTTGTCCAGTATATAAGTTTGGACAGAAAAGAAGATACAAGTATTCACAAAGAGACTCAGCTGGCTGCGAATTGTCTCAAAGATGCAGCTCACCTAAGTCCTCGTATCCACCACGTTGCTGTGTCCAGAAGGCCACAATCCATACATGTACTTGTACATCAAAATGTACAACAAGTGTAGTATGAGTACGAAAACAACGCGCACCTAGTAAGTATCCCTCCTAACCCCGAAGAGGTAGTGACGAGGGGTCGGCTTGACACTTGCTAAGGTCAAATTAATATAGTTAAATGCGACGTTAGGCATAAATGTCATGATTAAATAACAGATATCAACATGAAGTGACAACTTCTTTCATAATTATAATTTAGTTTCCGTAAGTTCAGTTAACAACCAATATCTCAAGGCATTTAAGTAATTCAAATTACAAAAAGTACTAAGCAAATAGCATGCACAAATAATGCCGAGGTCGTACGACCCGATCCAACAAAATAATAAGTTGTGCACCGCCAAAGGGTCAAACGACGTGAACCATAGATGCATTTATTAACCTGTTGAGGCGAATGGTCCGCTCCCATGAGAGTAGTAGAAGGAAATACCCCGCTCGCGAATCATATGTTCGACGCAGTTACACATAGATTTCTCAAGTTATTAAAGTATTCTTCATTTCTTTTCAAAATATGAAATTTCAATGAAAACATTCAAGATTCCATTTTTATAACAATTTTCGACTACTTTCAATATTATTTAGTAAGCATGCTCAATCCAGATCCTTCTCAAAGCAAACAATAAACACAAATCAGATATAATAATTATAAAGCATGATGTAAGCCTAGAACTACCCGAGCATAGGCATAACTAGTAGCTACGTATGGACTCTCGTCACATCGCGCGTACGTAGCCCCCAAAAATAGAAGCACCTAATAATTTAGTTCACCTATGGGGTTAATTTTCCTCTTGCAAGGTTAGAAAGGAGACTTACCTCGCTCTAAAGTTCCATAACCGGCTTCCAAGCCCTTCCGATGACTCAAATTGATGCACAACGCCCCAAAACTAGCCAATAATTGTGCAAACCCATAAATGTATACTCAAATACTCATTACAATCCAATTTATAACAATTTCTAACCACGATCGAGTCGATAAAAATCACCCTCGGGCCCACGTGCTGATTCCCAATTTTTTTGAAGATAAACATTACCCATAACATCATAAACTCAAATATATAATTTATTCTAAATTCGATGCCCAAATTCATGGTCAATATCTAAAAATACCAAGATTTTAGGTTTTCTACCAAAACCCCAAATTTCCACTAAATTTCCATGAATTTTCATGTTAAAATCTATATAATCCAAGTATTTAACTTGCAATTTGTGGGAATCACTTACCTTGACATAGATGATGAAGATGGAGCTCCAAAATCACCCTTAGGTCGTCTCCCATCTAGGAAATGAGATGAAATGAGCCAAACCCATTTTTTTCAAACTTATACACTGCCATGCAACTCTTCTTCGCGTTCGCGGGCATCCCATCGCGTTCGGGAAGAACAAAAATTCTTGAAAAGCCATTCCAAACTCTTCTCACACAGCCTCTAGTGTAATGGTCATAACGTTTTGCAAAAAAGTCCAAATGACAAATGGTTTAATATTATGAAAACTAGACTCCAAGATCTACAAGTTTTATGTTTTGGTCATCTTCCAATTTCTTATAGATTTCGAGATATATTTTAGCCAAAGTCAACGTTGTGTAACACAAATTTCTTCTTCATCTTCCCGGACAACATGTAGTGTACCAGCCATAACTCTTTGTACACAAATCCAAATGCTAAAAGATTTACCTTTCTGAAAACTAGACACAAAGGGCTACTTCTTTCGTGTTTACATTATCTCAAATTTCCTTATAGGTTGTGAGCTATGAGCCTCCGAAGTCAGACCTGCGCAACAGAGATTTCCTTCTTCTCACAATATGACACAAACTTGCTCGAGGCCTCAAATCACATCAAACAACATCGAAATCACAAATAGTACACCAAATTCAACCTCAATGAACTTTAGAACTTTAACCTTCTACATTCGATGTCGAAACCTATCAAATCACGTTCGATTGACCTCAAAGTTTGCACACAAGTCACATTCGACATTACAGACCTACTCCAACTTCCGGAATCATAATCCGACCCCGATATCAAAAAGTCCACTTCCGGTCTACTTCTCAAAAACCTTCAAATTCCTAACTTTTGACAAACGACTCCGAAATGACTTACGAACCTCCAAATCCACATCCGGTCGCGCTCCCAATACCAGAATCACCATACGGAGCTATTCCCAAACTCGAAATCCCAAACAAACATTGATAACATTGAAATGCACTTCAACCCTAATTTAAGAATTTCTTACAAAATGCCAACTTCCACAATAGATGCCGAAAAGCTTTCGGTCATCCAAAACCCGATCCGAACATACGGCGAAGTCTGAAATCATCATACGAACTTGATGGAATCTTCAAATCCCGATTCCGAGGTGGTTTACTAAAAAATCCAATCTTAGTCAATTCTGCCAACTTAATGTTTCCGAAACGAGAATTCTCTTTCCAAATCAACTCCAAAAATCCAAGAATTTAATTCCGACCATGCGTACAAGTCATAATTCCGGAAGTGAAGCTTTTCATGGTCTCAAACCGCCAAAGAACACGATAGAGCTTGAAACGACCGGTTGGGTCGTTACATTGAACTTTTAGGATATAAATTGAACTTTTAGTTTATGTTTAAGCTCGTAGGATATAAATTGAACTTTTAGTTTATGTTTAAACTCGTAGGATATGAATTGAACTTTTAGTTTTTAGGATTTTTTCTTGTTAATTGATATTTTAGGATATGAATTGAACTTTTAGGATATGAATTGAACTTTTAGGATATGAATTAGACCTTTTGGATATGAATTGAACTTTTAGGATATAAATTGAACTTTTAGTTTATGTTAAACTCGTAGGATATGAATTGAATTTTTTTGAAATGAATTAAATTTGTAGGATATAAATTAGTGTTATTAGGAAAAAAATAATTATCATGAATTAACTAAAAAAGATTTAATTAATTTATAATTGTAGAATAAATTAATTTGTTCTTGTTTTTTTTTTTGTAAAGATGGAACATCGTATTTGGATGTACAGTAAGAATTATCCTAATCGGCGGGGATTGAGGAAGGATTTGGTAGAAGGGGTTGATGACTTTATTAGACATGCAATGTCACTTCCACCATACCAAAGTGAAGGAGTAATTAGGTGCCCTTGTGTCAGGTGCAATTGTATGAAGTTTTAAAAGCCGGAGGAAGTTAAGCTTCATCTTTATAGGAAGGGGTTTATAGAGAATTAATTTGTGTGTACTAATGATGGAGAGATCGACGGTATACGTGGGATATTTCATAACATGGTTGTTTGTGAAAGTAGTACATAGGTGGAGAATACAAATATTGATTCTAGAATTCAGGATATGGTTGTGGATGCTTTTGGGATGCACTTCGGGGGGTGAGCCCAATGAAAATGTTGAACAAACTCCTAATGATGACGCAAAAAAATTTTATGAACAGTTAGAGGAAGCTAGTCATCCACTATGTGAAGGAAGTTTGCACTCTGAGCTGTCTGTTGCAGTTAGATTACTAAGTTCAAATCTGATTGGAATATTTTTCAAGCTGTCGTGGACTTTTTTATAAAACCTTATGAGTGAACTAGTTGACCCTAATATCAACTTACCTGGTGATTTCTATAAGGCAAAGAGATTGGTTTCTAAGTTAGGACTTTCGTCAATGAGAATTGATTGTTGTGAAGATGGTTGCATGTTATATTATAAAGATGATGCAACTTTAGACAATTGTAAATTTTGCAAAAAGCCTCGTTTCAAGAGGCTTTACGGCGGGAATATGGTCGTTGTCAAGGTGATGCATTATTTACCTTTAGACCTAGGTTAAAGAGGTTATATGCGTCGATGATTTCTACACCTCATATGATATGGCACTTTAAAAATAGAAGACCACCTAGTGTTATGTGTCATCCTTCAGATGGAGAAGCTTGGAAGCACTTTGATAGGACATATCCAGATTTTTCTAGTGAACCAAGGAACATTCAGTTAGGTGTGTGTGCAGATGGCTTCACACCTTTTTCTATTTCTGGGACATCATATTCATGTTGGCCTGTCTTTCTTACACCTTATAATCTACCACCTAAAGTTGTGTATGACTAGTCCATATATATTCTTAAATTGTATTATCCCCAGTCCACGTAATCTGAAAAGTTTGATTGATGTATATTTTCAACCTTTGATTGATGAGCTAAAACAATTATGGTATGATGGTGTTGAAACATATGACATATCAACCAAGCAGAATTTCAATTTGCGTGCTAATTTAATGTGGACTATTAACGATTTTCCTGCGTATGGAATGTTGTCTAGGTGGATGACTGCTGGGAAGCTAGCTTGTCTTTACTGCATGGAAAATAGTAAAGCGTTCACTTAGAAACATGGCCAAAAGCAGTCATGGTTTGATTGTCACCATCAATTCTTCCCTGATGAACATTAGTTTAGAGGGATGAAAAATTCATTCTAAAAGAATAAAGTAGAATATGATTCTCCACTTCCGATACTTTCAGGTGAGGAAATTTGGGAGAGGGTCCAGAACTTCAGTAAAGTTACTGAGGCTCCACCTTATAGATTCCCCGGATATGGTTTTAATCATAATTGAATGAAACAAGTATATTTTAGGAGTTTCCTTTTTGGAAGGATAATCTTCTCCGACACAACCTTTATGTCATGCATATTGAGAAGAGTTATTTTTACAATTTGTTCAACACAGTGATGGATGTTAAAGGTAAAACAAAAGATAACCCGAAGGCTAGAATGGACTTACACGAATATTGCAGGCGACCTGAATTATTCTTGCAGACAGCAAACAATGGTAAGGTGTTCAAGCCCAAATCAAGTTACACATTCACTTTGGAGGAAAGACGACAAATTTGTTATTGGGTTATGAAATTGAAGATTCCTGAGGGTTATGCGTCGAATTTTTGAAAAAAAGTAGATATGGAGGTAGGGAAGTTGAGCTGTTTGAAAAGTCATGACTTCCATGTTTTCATGGATACCTTTGTGCCTATTTCATTTTGTGGTTTGCTTGAAAGACTCTGGAAACCTATCACAGAGATTAGATTGTTTTTCAAAGACTTGTGTTCTACCACATTAAAGGGAGAAAACCTACTTCAGATAGATCAGAATATTCGTGTAACTTTTAGTAAGATAGAAAAAATATTTCCATGTGGTTTCTTTGATGTGATGGAACACCTTCTAATACACCTTGTACACGAGGCAAAACTTGGATAGCATGTTCTATGCAGATGGATGTATCCCTTTGAGAGGTTATAAGTTTGATGTAATATTCTGTTTTATTTGAATGGTCTCGGCTAACATATGTAGGACAATTGGAAAATACAAACAATTTGTTAAGCATAGGAGGATTAAAGGATATATATGCGAAGCCTATCTTGCAAAGGAAACTGCACATTTTTGTTCTTATTATTTTGAGAGTAATGTGCCATGTTCCAGGAATAGTCCCAACAGGACACGGTGGAATGTGTGAATGATCCATTTGTAATGACCCGGCTGGTCGTTTTGAGAGTTAGAGCCCCGGACCCCTATTAACTGATTTCCTCATATTTATTTCAGCTATTGTGTCTTTCTGGGGTGGTTGGTTGTGAATTTCGAGAGTGTTTTGGGATACTTAGTCCCTAAATAAGAGCTTAAGTTTTAAAAAATTGGACCGTAGTCGAAAATGTATGAAGATGGTTCTGAAATGGAATTCCGTCGATTCCGTTAGCTCCGTTGGGTGATTTTGGGCACAGAAGCGCGTTCGAAATGTGTTTTGGAGGTCCTTTATGGATTTAGGCTGGAAATGGTGAAAGTTGGAATTTTGGCGATTTCGGCCGGTAGTGGAAATTTTGATATCAAGCCCGAAATGGAATTCTGGAAGTGGATGTAGGTTCGTAGTGTCATTCGTGACCTGTGTGTGAAATTTGAAATCATTTGGACTAGGTTTGATGTGTTTCGACGGTGTTTGTAGAATTTGGAAAATTCAAAGTTTCTTAGGCTTGAATCCGTGTTTAATTCACGTTTTTGATGTTGTTCGATGTGTTTTGAAGGCTCGACTAAGACTCTGTGTTTTGATGTTGTTCGATGTCCCGTGGGCCTTAGGTGTGTTTCAGATGCCCAACGAAATGAAATTAAGACTTAGGAAAATCTCAGTTTTTTCTGGTTCTGGTGTTTCGCACCTGCGCAAGGGAGGCCGCAGGTGCGAACGGTAGCTCATAGATTGTGACGACCCAAAGGGTAATCTTATGAATTAAGACTCCATTCTAGGCTCATTAGGATTAAAAAGATTAGTTTTAATTACCTCGATTTGCATGTGCAGTCCGAGCGTAAATCCAGAAATCTTTTTTGTGAAAATATATATAAAGAAATTTAGAGTTAAAATTTTATTTTAGTTGACTTTGGTCAACATTTTGGGTAAACGGACCCGTACCCGTGTTCTGACGGTCCCGGGAGGTCCGCAGTAAAATATGGGACTTGGGCGTGTGCCCGAAATTAAATTCCGAGGTCCCTAGCTTTAGAAGTCAATTTTTGACGAAGATTGTTATGCGGGATTTTAAAGGAAATAAAGAAATGAATTAATGTTTTAACTCGTAGTTATCGGGCCCAAATTTTGGTTACGGAACTCGATACAGGTTTGTTATGATATTTAAGTCCTATCTGTGAAATTTGGTGAAAATCAGAGTTGATTTGACGTGATTCGGACGTCCGGTTGACAAAATAGTAAAATTGAAGTGTTCTTGAGAAAATCATGAGTTTTGATGTTAAATTTGTAGTTTTAAGTGTTATTATTGTGATTTTATCGCACGAGCAAGCTCGTATGATGTTTTAAGACTTGTGTGCATGTTTGGTTTAGAGCCCCGAGGGCTCGGGTGAGTTTCGGATAGGCCACAGAGTGTTTAGACTTAGAAAAATCATAGATGGTGTCTGATGTCTGGTGCAGGTCTCTTTCTATAACGACCTGACCGGTCGTTTTGAGATCCAGCGCGTCGTTCGGCAGTTGGGAGTCACGAACAGCTTCATTTCAGGTGTATTGACTTGCGCATATGGTCGAAATTGAAATTCAGGAAGATCAGAGTTGAATTTAAAGGAAGATTCTCATTCTAGAAGTCCTAAGTTGAAGAAATCGAGTAAGGCTGGGATTTTGAGTAAACGACCTCGGAATCAGGATCTGAAGGTTCCAGCAGGTTCGTATGATGATTTCGGACTTGGGCGTATGTTCGGAACGGGTTTTGGATAACCCTTGAACAGTTCAGCGCATATTGTGGAAAGTCAGTATTTTAACGAAATTTCCTAAGTTTGACTTGAAGTACATTTCAATGATACTGAGGTCCGTTTGGGATTCCGAGTCTGGGAATAGCTCCGTATGGTGATTATGGAGTTGGGAGCGCGATCGGAAGTGAATTCGGATATCCGGAAGTCAATTTAAGGTCATTTGGCTAAAGATAGAAAGCTGAAGGTTTTTGAAGAATTCAACCGGAAATGGAAATTTTAATATCGGGGTCGAAATGCGATTCTGGAAGTTGTAGCAGGTCCGTAATGTCGAATATGACTTGCCTGTAAAATTTGAGGTCAATCGGACGTGGTTTGATAAGTTTCGGCATCAAATGTGGAAGTTGGAAATATCAAAGTTCATAAAGTTGGATTTTAGTGCGATTCGTGATTTCGGCGTTGTTTGATGTGATTTGAGGCCCCGACTAAGTCCGTGATTTGTTTCCAGACTTGTTGGTACGTTCGGACGAGGTCCAGAGGGGCTCGGGGTGTGTTTCGGGGTGGTTTCGGGTCATTTCAGAGTATATTGTTGTTGCTATTTCTGGTAATGCTATGCGGTCGCAGCCTTAGCTATGCGATCGCGGAGAGGAAAATTGAGGGGCAAGGTTTTTGGCCTATGCGATCGCGGGTGTTGGTGTGCGATCGCGGAGAAGGAATTTTTGTGGGAGCTGGAAATGGCCTGTTCGATCCGGGTATGCTTGTGCGATCGCGGAGGAGTGATTTGGGTGGCCTGTGCGATCGCAGACGACTTCATGCGATCGCATAGAAGGGAAGATATAACGACCCGACCGGTCGTTTTGAGATCCAGCGCGTCGTTCAGCAGTTGGGAGTCACGAACAGTTTCATTTCAGGTATATTGACTTGTGCATATGGTCGGAATTGAAATTCAGGAAGATCGAAGTTGAATTTAAAGGAAAATTCTCATTTCAGAAGTCTTAAGTTGAAGAAATCGAGTAAGGCTGGGATTTTGAGTAAACGACCTCGAAATCAGGATCAGAAGGTTCCAGCAAGTTTGTATGATGATTTCGGACTTGGGCGTATGTCCGGAACGGGTTAGGATAACCCGGGAACAGTTCAGCACATATTGTGGAAAGTCATTATTTTAAGGAAATTTCCTAAGTTTGACTTGAAGTACATTTCAATAATAGTGATGTCCGTTTGGGATTCTGAGTCTGGGAATAGCTCTGTATGGTGATTCTGGAGTTGGGAGTGCGATCAGATGTGAATTCGGATATCCGGAGGTCAATTTAAGGTCATTTGGCTAAAGATAGAAAACTGAAGGTTTTTGAAGAATTCGACCGGAAATGGAAATTTTGATATCGGGGTCGGGATGCGATTCCGGAAGTTGGAGCAGGTCCGTAATGTCGAATATGAGTTGCCTGCAAAATTTTAGGTCAATCGGACATGGTTTGATAGGTTTCGGCATCAGATGTGAAAGTTAGAAATTTCAAAGTTCATAAAGTTGGAGTTTAGTGTGATTCGTGATTTCGGCGTTGTTTGATGTGATTTGAAGCCTCAAGCAAGTTCGTGGTGATTTTATGGGACTGACTCGTGTGTTTGGACGGGGTCCCGAGGGCCTCGTGTGTATTTCGGGGTGGTTTCGGGGCATTTCGGGTTGAATTGTTGTTGCTGGTTTTCTGGTGCTGATGGTGTTCTATGCGATCACAGCCTTTGCTTTGCGATCGCAGAGAAGGAATTGAGGGGCAGTGGTTTTGGTCTATGCGATCGCGGATTTTGGTGTGCGATCGCGGAGAAGGTCTGGGCAGAGCAATGCGATCGCAGGCCTGCTGCTGCGTTTGCAGAAGAGAGCGAGTGGGGGTACTGGAGATGACCTGTGCGACCGCAGGTCTGTTGGTGCGATCGCGGAGGAGGGTCTTGAGTGGCCTGTGCGATCGCAAAGGTTCTCCTAGGATCGCAGAGAAGGCCTGTGCTGGGCAGTGTTGATTAAAACGGGATTTTGGCATTCCTCTCTCATTTTTCAAAGGCATTGGCGATTTTTGGAGAGCTTCAAGAGAGGATTTTCATCATCTATGTTAAGGTAAGTTACTCCTACTTATTTCAAGTTAGATACAAGATTATTACATGGATTAAAACATGAAAATTAGGGAAAATTTGAGAAAAATTTGGAAGAAACCTAGAATTTGGAAATTTGGATTTTAGCCACGAATTGAGCATGAATAATTGAGCAAAATGTGTAATTGAATTAGTAAAGCTTCGGGTAGAGATTTTCTTCAAGAAATTTTGAAGTCCGGGCATGTGGGCCCGAGGGCATTTTGGTTATTTCATTGAGACGGGCTGAGGAACTTTGTAATTTGAATTGGTTATGATTGATTGAGTATATTTTCATTGAATTATCGTTATTTGGATAGTTTGGGAGCGTGCACATCCATTTTTAGTCGTCGTAGAGGCTTGGAAGCCGGTGATGAATCTTCGGAGCGAGGTGAGTCTCCTTTCTAACCTCGTAAGAGGGAAATTGTCCCTCTAGGTAACCTTGTTTGCTATGTGATCTTGTTTGGGGGCTACG
This sequence comes from Nicotiana undulata, assembly GCA_005239495.1. NCBI lineage: Eukaryota > Viridiplantae > Streptophyta > Magnoliopsida > Solanales > Solanaceae > Nicotiana > Nicotiana undulata. The sequence goes on from ML291583.1 coordinate 210,712, forward strand.
TACGCACCGAGTGA
>MDKH01225532.1:0-16151 GCA_005239495.1 Nicotiana undulata
GCAATGTAAGCTAAACTGCCCATACTCGCTGCTCTCCTGCTCAAAGCATCTGCCACTACATTCTCCTTGCCCGGGTGGTATAAAATAGTAAGATCATAGTCTTTTAACAACTCAAGCCATCTTCGCTGCCTCAAATTAAGATCCTTCTGCTTAAATAAATGCTGCAAACTGCGATGGTCAGTGTAGACCTCACAAGACACGCCATACAAGTAGTGCCCCCAAATCTTCAAAGCATGAACAATCACTGCCAACTCCAAGTCGTGCACAAGATAGTTCTTCTCATAAACCTTCAGCCGGCGCGAAGCATAAACAATAACTCTGCCATCCTACATCAACACACATCCTAACCCGACGCGTGAAGCATCTCAATATTCAGTATACGACCCTGACTCGGAAGGCAATGATAGAGCTGGAGTTGAGGTCAATGTTGGTTTGAGCTTATGAAAGCTCACTTCACAGTCGTCGGACCATCGAAACGGGGCATTCTTCTGAGTCATCTGGTCAATGGGGTTGCAATAGAAGAAAACCCCTCAACGAACAGACGGTAATAGCCTGCTAAACCCAGAAAGCTCTTGATCTCTGAAGCTGAGGTAGGACGCGGCCAACTCTGAACTGCCTCTATCTTCTGAGGATAAACCTTGATACCCTCTCCGGAAACCACATGCCCCAGAATGCCACGGACTCCAGCTAAAATTCGCACTTGGCGAACTTAGCATATAGCTTCTACTCCCGCAAGGTCTGAAGCACAATCCTCAGATGCTACTCATGCTCACCAAGGCTCCGTGAGTAGATCAATATATCATGAATGAAAACAATAACACAAGAGTCAATATACGGCCTGAATACCTATTCATCAAATCCATAAATGTTGCTTGGGCATTAATCAAGCCAAAGGACATCACTAGAAACTCATAATGGCCATATCTGGTGCGAAAAGCAGTCTTCGGAACATCAGAAGCCCGAATCTTCAGCTGGTGATAGCCTGACCTCAGATCAATCTTAGAGAACACACGAGCACCCTGTAGCTGATCAAACAAATCATCAATGCGCGGCATAGGGTACTTATTCTTAATGGTCACTTTATTCAACTGGCGGTAATCAATGCACATCTGCATGGACCCATCATTCTTCTTCACAAATAAGACTGGAGCACACCACGACGACACACTTGGCCTGATGAATCCCTTGGCCAATAACTCCTCAAGCTGCTCCTTCAACTCTTTTAGCTCCTTAGGAGCCATTACAATACGGAGGAATGGAAATAGGTTGAGTATTTGGAGCCAAATCAATACAGAAGTCAATATCTCGATCTGGAGGCATGCATGGAAGATCTGCAGGAAACACATCTAGAAACTCCCGAACAACCGGTACTGAATCAAGGGTAGGAAAGTCGGCGGTGGTGTCCCGCACATAAGCAAGGTAAGACAAACACCCTTTCTCGACCATGTGCTGAGCCTTCATAAAAGAAATGACCCTGCTGAATGCACTAACTGAAGAACCCCTCCACTCCAATCTCAGCGACTCAGGCATAGCTATAGTAATTGTCTTGGCATGGCAATCCCACACAACATGATAAGGAGATAGCCAATACATGCCCAAAATAACCTCGAAATCAACCATATCAAGCATTAACAGGTCGGCCCTGGTCTCAAGCCCACAAAAAGCAATCACAGAATCTCGGTAGACCCGGTCTACCACTACAGAATCGCCCACAGGAGTGGACACATACAAAGGAGAACCCAAGGACTCACAAGCAACATCCAAAGAATGGGAAAATAATGCAGAGATATATGAATATGTAGACCCTGGATCAAATAGCACTGAAGCCTCTCTACCACAGACTGAAATAATACCTGTAATCAGAGCGTCTGAGGCCACTGCGTCCGCCCTGGACAGAATAACATAGAACCTGGCTGTAGCACCTGATGACTGAGCTCCCCCAGGAAGAGCTGGAGCTGAATGACCCCCTCCTGACTGGCCTCCCCCTCTAGGACGGCCCTTGCCAATCTGACCTCCACCCCTAGGAGGTCGAACCGCTAGTGCGGGACCCATAGGCTGGTGACTCTGCTAAACGGCCTTGCCCCTAAAGCGGGGGCAATCCCTCTTCACGTGGCCTAGGTCCCCACACTCGTAACATCTCAGATGTGACACATCCTGCTGGCCTGAAGAGTAATAGTCCTGAATGGCGGGAGTGCGATGAGAATCATCTGTCACAACACTGAAATAGGAACCGGAGGATCTCTGACGGCTGGAGTAACCACTGGATGGACTGTGAATGGCTGGAGGACGGTAAGAGCGCTCTGGCATGACACTGAGTTGAGGCCTCACTGAGACACCCCTAGGAGGAAATGGAGGTGCTGAATATGAAGGCCTACTGAACTGACCTCTGCCCCTAGCTGGAGCACCCCTGAAGTCACCTATGAATCTGGCCCTCTTATCCTGCTGACCCTGCTGACCTGACTGACCCTACTCCTCGTACGGTAACCCTTGATCCGTCGAGCTATCTCGACTACCATCTGAAATGGGGTACCCATCTCTACCTCTCTAGCCATGGAGGTCCTGATACTTGAATGTAAGCCTTCCACAAACCGTCGCATCCTCTCAGCATCAGTGGGAAATATCATAAGGGCATGGCGGGATAACTCTAAAAACATCGCCTCATAGTCAGTCACGGACATCTGTCCCTGCTCTAACTTCTCAAACAGACCCCGAAGCTCCTCCCTCTCAAACGGTGGAAGGTATCTGTCCAGAAAAAGCTGTGTAAACTGCTCCTAAGTAACCGGTGGAGAACCTGCTGGCCTACTGAGCATATAAGACTGCCACCATCTGCGAGCTCTGCCCTCTAATTGGAAAGTGGTGAAATATACCCCGTGTGACTCCAATATCCTTATATTGTGCAGTCTGTCCCTGCACCTGTTGATGAAATCCTGGGCATCCTCACCCTGCTCGCCCCCGAAGCCTGGAGGACGAAGTCTAATCCATCTGTCTAGTAACTTCTGTTGGTCGCCCTCTGCAATGGGCCTGGGCTCTGGCTGTGCTACTATAGGCTGAATCCCAATCACGAGCGGTGTACCCGGAATAGGATGTGCTGCTGTCGGTCCTGTGGCCTGAGCGATATGGGTCTGAACTCCCCCTCCTACCTAAGAAGTAGCAGGATCTGATGGAAGTACCCCTGCTTGGGACATAGTGTCCATAAACCTCAACATGCGGCCCATAACCTCCTGGAATCCCAGCGCCGTCATAAAATCAGCTGGTGGTGGAGCTACTGGAGGCAGCTCATCCTTCTCCTCAATGTAAGGGTCCTCAATTGGTGCGACCGGTACAACTCTGGGACGCCCTCGCCCCCTACTACGAACAGGAGCCCTACCCCTGCCCCTACCACGGCCTCGAGCGGCGGGGGTAGCAGCCTCCCCTGGATGAGGAACATGAGAAGCACGCGTCCTCACCATCTGTGAGAGAATAGAAGATCAAGTTCGAGTACATCATTGATTGCACGATAGGATATGAACAGCTAACACCCCATAGCCTCTTGAGGATAAGTACAGACGTCTCCGTACCGATCCGCAAGACTCTACTGGTTCTGCCCTTGACTCGTGAGACTACGTGAACCTAAAGCTCTGATACCACATTTTCACGACCCAAATCCTAATTCAAGTCGCGATGGCACCCAACAGCGGGGTTAGGCAAGCCGATATAACCTTCACTAAGTGATACCCTTCCCAATCGGTCAAACAAATAAATAATTACAATTCTAAAACAACTAACATGATACAAGCCTTGAGTGAAGGTAAAATCATAGTAAATACGAAGCCGAAATAAAACATATACATAGATACAAAACCCAAAACCCAAAAAAATATATATACCGCGTGTGTGCCAGGAACTAGTGTCACGAGTGTCACGGGCAACGACTGAATATACAATGACTACAATATCTAAAGAGTCTTAGTCTAAATGAAATGGACAGCGAATATAACAAAAGAACTCCAAGGTGCTGCTAGGAAGTCGCCGGGAAAGTAGCTCACTGTGAAGTATGACCACGCTATCAATATCTAGCACCGGTTGGAAAACTAGATGGACCAGCCTTCGGACCTGTACAGTCAAGTACAGAAAAGGAAGGAAAGTGCAGCATGAGTACATATATATAAATATGTACCCATTGAGTATCCCGTCTAAACTCGAAGAGGTAGTGACGAGAAGTCGACTTGATACTCACTAAGGTCCAGCAACATAATATAGAATGAGATAAGGCTAAAGCAATAGGCATGCGAAATAGTAAACAGCAAGTATATGAACACATAATGTAACACAAGTAAGAACACCAAGTACCAATTCCTCTTATCCAACAATACCTTGCCAATACTGACATATGTGATCCAGACTCAAGTGTACCTATGCAGACACGGACAAGACAACCGGTCGGAGTCATAAGGTAGGTCATAAGGACTGAGGTCATAAGCTCCCCACGGTCGCGAATCATACATGTGACTAGTGTGCTGACTCGATAACAACAATAAGCTCCCCACGATCGCGAATCATACCTGTGACTCGTGTGCTGACTCGATAAAAATAAGCTCCCCACGATCGCGCATCATGCCTGCGACTCGTGTGCTAACTCGATAATAGTAATAAGCTCCCCATGATCGCGAATCACACATACGACTCGTGTGCTGACTCGATAAAAATAAGCTCCCCACGATCGCGAATCATACCTGCGACTCGTGTGTTGACTCGATAAAAGTAATAGTATTTACATATAGGTACCTACAGGTACCAAATCGACCGTGAACTCAACAAGATTGTGTCAATATCATATCACTGATAGCCGATTAAGATTTACCTCATCATATTTTTACCTCTCCCATGTCAATTCAATAATAAACATAATTTATAATACATACAATGGTTCGAATAAGACACGAAATGGCATGCTCGCGGGTCCTACGGCTACCCGACATAGCAATATAGTCGCCACGTACGGACTCTCGTCACTTGGTACGTACGCGGCCCGCTCAACATGTGTACATAGCAAACAAGGAGCGTACGGGGACATTTCCCCCTTACAAGTTTGGAAAGGAGACTTACCTCGTGACGATATCACCCCTCGGATCAAGGATGCGCCCGAATCGCCGAAATTCACCCTCAACGGCTCGCAACTAACCAAACATGGTATAATTGAATTAATTTAGGTTCCAAGAAGAAGAATTAACAAGAAGTCCTCAAATTAAGTATTCATGACCATTTCCGGAATTTCGACCCCAGGCCCACACGTTTGGATTTCGAAAATTCTTGAACGAATCACCTACCCGAAGTTTAAGGATCGAAGTTATGTGATTTATTCAAGGATTCATAGCCTTAAATGAATAATTCATCAATTTATTCAAAGCCCTAGAATTTCTATCCAAATTTCATGGTTTTTGATTTTTTAAGATTTAAACTCGTTGAATTATATGCATAGTAGCAAAAATTAGAAGAGAATTACTTACCTCTACACTGGGTGGTCGTGGGAGGTGTTGCTCAAACTTGGATGCTCTCTAATGGAGGTTGATGGTGGGTAAAAATGAAGAAAACCCGTATTTTTGGACATTTAAAGGGGCTGGCAACAGTGATTTTCGCACCTGCGACCTTGGGACTGCAGGTGCGGTCTCGCACCTGCGAGAATATCATCGCCTCTGCGGAAAAGGGCCTGGGACCCTGGCATCGCACCCGTGAAGAAGGGTCGCGCCTGCGGTGGGGGTCGCACCTGCGAAGGCTGGACCGCAGGTGCGGACTCGCACCTGCGACTTAGAGACCGCAGGTGCGGTCACACCAGAAGTAGTTGCACCAGCAATGGTTTTTGCTGGCTTTTGGCCTCGTGCGGGGTCCGGAAGGCACCTGGGCCCACCCGAGCCCCCGACAAAATATACGAATAGGTCCCAGATCATAACACGGACTTGCTCGACCCTACGGAACACTAATAACATCGCTAAAACTCAAAATCACCCTCCGAAACCCCTGAAATCATAACTTAATATTTTGAAATTTCTAGAATTCATTTCATTGCGCCGAATGGTCTATACTACTCGGAATGACCTCAAATTTTGCAGACAAGTCATAAATGACTATACGGAACTATTCCCGGTCCCGGAATTCCGTTCGGACCTAGATAGCATAAAGTCCCGTTTCAAGCAAAATTCCAAACTTAAGGAAATCCTGATTTCCATTTCGGGCGCCAAAATGCTCCCGGGTCGACAGGATTTCGAGCCAAACATATGCCCAAGTCTGCAATCATCATACGGAGCTATTGGAGCTGTCAGAACTCGATTCCAAGTTCGTTTGCTCAAAATGTTGACCAAAGTCAAACTTGGCCAAATAGGCCAACCTTAAGGAACCAAGTGTTCCTAAACCACTCAAATCATTTCCAAATCCCGAACCACCCGCCCCCACAAGTCATAAAGCACGAGTAGCCTCTATGGAAGGTTTCATTTAAGGGAACAGGGTCGTAATACGCAAAACGACCGGCTGGGTCGTCACAATAACTCTTAGACCTCAACTGACGAACTGTAACGACCCGGCCCGTCGTTACGTAAGACCTGCATTATAATTGTTGTTATTGAACTGTTATAGATTGGTTATACTATATTTGATGTATTAGAGTTGATAGGCTTGAAATCAAATGGTTGTAGTGAGAGTTCAGACAATTAGCCTCTAAAAATAACCTTAAAATGGGAAAGTCAACTGAGAGTTGATTTATTGGTAAACCACCTCGGAATGAGGATTTTATGGCTCAGATAGCTTCTCTAGGTAATTTGGGACTTAAGAGTGTGTTCAGAATAATTTTGTGATATCCGGTGTAGAATTAGGCTTGAATTGGCGAAAGTTAGTGTTTGGCAATTTCTGGACGGTAGTGGAAAATAGGCTATCGGGGTCAAAATGGAATTCCGACAGTTGGAACAAATTCCTAACGTCACTTTGGACTTGCCCGCAAAATTTCAGGTCAATTGGAGTTGTTATGGATTGTTTCGGCGTCATTGGTGGATTTTAGAATTTTCGAAGTTCTTAGGCTTGAATCCGATGCGAATTTAGTATTTTGATGTTACTTTTGGTGTTTTGAGGGTGAAACTAAGCTTGAATGATCATTTATGACGTGTTGGTATAATTGGTTGAGGTCCCGAGGGGCTCGGGATAGATTTCAGATGAATAACGGGAAGTTCTGACTTGCATCAAACAGTTGCTGATGCTTTTCTTCTGTGATTTCCGCACCTGCGGATGTTTGATCGCAGGTGCGAAGTTGGGTGAGATGAGGGAATTCTGCAAGTGCGAAGTTGGGTGAGATGAGGGAATTCCGCAAGTGCGAGGTATTTTCCGCACCTGCGAAGCCGCAGATACGTAAGGACAATCGCAGGTGCGGAGGCCGGATTTTGGGGATTCTCTGCAGGTGCGGACCTGAGACCGCAGGTACGGGTCCGCAAGTGCGCTAAAGTGGCCGCATGTGCGGAACCACTGTTCAGAAATATAAAACAAACCCTCCGCGACTTAAACCTTATTTTTACACCATTATTGTACGGGAAGGAGCTCTTTGGGGCGATTTTGAAGAGGGAATTCTTGTTCTTCATAGAGGTAAGTGTTCTAATTATTAAAACTCGATTATGGGTGATTATAGAGCATAAAACCAGTGTAAATTCATGGAAAATCAGTAGAAAAATTGGGTTTTAGGGCTTTGGATTATGATACCTTCAAGGGTCGATTTGAGGGGTCAAACGAACTCCGATTTTGGTGTTCTTTATATGTACGGACTCATTAGAGAATGAAGAAAACATTTGTATAAGAATTTCTGAGTTTTAGGACTCGGGCCCGGGGGTCGGGTTTTGACCGAATTCGGATTTTGAGCTAAATTCGATATTTTTAATTTGGAATTTATTCCTTAATCATATATTGATGATAAAAATCTGAACTTGGTAGATTTGGAGCCTTCGGAGGTTGATTCGAGAGGCAAGCGCATTGCGGAATAGTTTTCGGGCTAGTTTTGAGGTAAGTAATGTCTTTAAATCCCGTCATGAGGGTATGAAACCCCGGACTATGCACCCTTTCACGGGTTTGAAATGAAAAGGTGGAAACTTTGGAAACATATTTCCTATTTAGGTGACTAATGAGTTGTGAAACCAATTTTTAATCCTTGGCTCAATTAGTATTTATATATTATGATATGTTTTGGGCTGTAAGCCGTGTTTGGGGCCTAGTGCCGATCTGTTTTTCCTTTGTGGGTTGTGTTTACTATATTTTCCTCACTGATATGCTATGATTTTATAATCAGTCTTTTCTTGATTTATTGTTTTGACACTCAGAGTATTTTGATACTATTTATTGAAAAATTAAACACTGTTTTTGGGTCGAGAACCCGATATATTTATGGACTGAAGGGTAAATTGAGAGTGTCTGACTGAGTGAGGCTGGTGGCCTATATTGTGAGGATGTTATGATATGAGTGAGGCTGCTAGCCTATATTGTGAGGATGGTATGATATGAGTGAGGTTGCGGGCCTATATTGTGTGTGATTTATGTCATGTTTTGGCTTATTATAGCGCTTGGGCTGTAGGAGCCCCTCCTGAGTCTGTAACACACCCCTAGTAAGCACCGGCACTGATTGAGTGATGCCCGCGGGGCTTATGATGAGTGATGGTGAGAATGTTTGATGGGCAGAGTGATTATGAGGTTGCCTGATGGGCAGAGTGATTGTGAGGTTGCCTGATGGGCAGAGTGATTGTGAGGTTGCCTGATGGGCAGAGTGATTGTGAGGTTGCCTGATGGGCTGACATTGAAAGAAATTGTTACAAGAAATGATTATGGCCCGAGGGTCAGTTTTATGAATATTTTTACTGAGTTTTCAAACTATGATTTACTTCGTTTTCAAACTAGTTTTACTGAGAATTTTATGGAAATATACTAATATTGCATTTGTTTTTCAAGGGATTTCTGGAAACTGAGCTCGAACTTATGTATTTGTTGAATACTACCTGGTGACTTGGTGTTTTACTTGCTTTTTGTGGAATTGTGTATCTGTTGTGTGTGTTTATATTACTCAGACTGTGATTTATTTTCATTACTACTGAGTTGGAGTACTCATAAAGACTCCATGTGCCTCTGTGCACAGATCCAGGTACTAGCTCGCAGCGGTAGCTGACGCAGGTTCGATAACAGCATTTCACGGGGTTTCGAGGTAGTTGTCCAGCGTCCACATCTTCTCCATTTCCCTTCCTTATTTAGTCTTAGCATTTGATTCAGAGACATATATTATAGTTTTAGCAGAGTTAGATTTATTTATTGTTAGATGCTTATGACTATTGACTCCAGTTCTGGGAGGTTGTTTAGAGTTGTTTAGTTCATGGTTGGGGGCGTTAGACTTATATAATTTATTTCTTTATTATGACTGCTTTTTATTGTTATATTGTGCACTGTTCTAATCGAACAAATGCGTAGTAAATTTATGGTTGGCTAGCCTAGTTCCACGATAGGCGCTATCACGGCCTGTTAGGATTTAGGGTCGTGACAAGTTGGTATCAGAGCACTAGGTTACATAGGACTCAACGGTCATGAGCAGGTTTAGCAGAGTCTTGCGGATCGGTACAGAGACGTCTGTACTTATCTTCGAGAGGCTGCAGAACTTTTAGGAAATATCTCCATTTTCTTGAACTCTTTGTGCCAATCTATTAATACTTGAAATCTAAACTTACGTTGTTTCATTCTCTCACAGATGGTGAGGACACGCAATACCGATCAGGGTCACCAAGAACCAACTAGACCCACAAGTGGTCGAGGCCGTGGTAGAGGTAGGGGACCAGCTCAGGCAGCAGCCGGGGTAGTACCACAGGATCCCCCTATCGTTCAGGATTAGGTTCCCGCCGATGGAGCTCTAGCGGAATAGGCTCAGGCACCAGCAGTGACTATTGTTATTCTGGGTCTTCAGGAGACCCTGACTCAGATATTGACTGTGTGTTCCAGTTTTGCTCAGGCAGTTGCTATGTCCACTACTGCCAATACAGCTCAGACCAGGGGAGGCAATCAGACTCCAGCTGCCCGGATACCTGAGCAGATTGTACGGGGTATTCAGGCACCAGGAGCAACATCAGTTCAGCCGGTTGCTCCAGCTCAGGATTTTGTGGTCGCTGCTATGCCTGAGAAGAGCAGCGTAGGTTGGAGAGGTTCAGCAAACTTAAGCCTCCGACCTTCAGTGGCACAGAGGGTGAGGACGCCCAAGGTTTTCTTGATAAATGCCAGAGGATACTACGTACTACGGGAATTTTGGAGACCAGTGGGGTCTCGTTTGTTACATTTCAGTTTGCGGGTGCTGCATTTACTTGGTGGGAATCATTCAAGAGGTGTAGGCCGGTCGAGTCAGCACCTCTCACCTGGCAGTAGTTCTCCACGATCCTTTTGGAGAAATATGTTCCTCAGTCGCACAGAGAGGAGCGACGTAGGCAGTTTGAGCAGCTGCGCCAGGGAGAATTATCAGTCACCCAGTACGAGATGAGGTTTTCTGAGTTGGCTAGACATGCTTATGAGATTGTCCCTACTGACAAGGAAAGGATTAGGAGGTTTGTAGATTGTCTTACTTATCAGCTTCAGATCTTGATGACTAGAGAAAGGGTGTCTGGAGCTACATCTGAGCAGGTTGTTGACATTGCTCGGGATATTGAGTCAGTTCGTAGGCAGGATCGTGAGGAAAGAGAGGTCAAGAGGCCTCGTGGATCAGGAAATTTAATTGGTGCCCCTTCCAAAGGGAAATTTCAGCCTAACAGAGGTCGTTCATTTAGATCTCCACAGTCAGTTCGCCTAGCTTACAGTGGTGTGTCGTCAGGGCAGGGTCCTCACAACTCTCATCAGGGACGTTCATCTTTTAGTGCCCTTCCAACTCAGAGCTCTGCCCGAGCATCGTCATATCAGGGTTCTTCTATGCATGGTTCGTCTGGTGGTTATCATGGTGGTAGGGGTTTTCGTCAGTTTTCATCTCCAGCTCCAGGTAATTGTTATGAGTGTGGAGAGTTCGGACATGAGTGAAGGTAGTGTCCCTGTCGTCCTAGTAGTTCATTCCAGTAGAGAGTTCAGTCCTCTGCTTCAGCCCCAGTCATATCACCACCTACCCAGGCCACTAGGGGTGGTGGTCAAGCAGCTAGAGGCCGTCCTAGAGGGGGAGGTCGAGTAGGTGGAGGCCAGCCTAGTATTTATGCACTTCCGTCTAGGCCTGATGCTATGGCTTCCGATGCTGTGATTATAAGTACTATTTCAGTTTGTCACAGTGATGCTTTGGCTTTATTTGACCCTGGTTCCACGTACTCTTATGTCTCATCCTATTTTGCTCATTTTCTGAATATGCCCCGTGAGTCTCTAGTTACTTCTGTTCATGTTTCGACTCTGGTGGGTGACACTATTGTTGTGGACCGTGTGTACCGGTCGTGTCTTATATCTATTGGGGGTCTGGAGACCCAAGTGGACTTGATGTTACTAAGTATGGTAGATTTTGATGTAATTCTGGGCATGGATAGGTTATCCTTATGTCATTCTATTCTTGATTGTCACGCTAAGACTGTTACCTTAGCTATGCCCGGAGTTCTGAGAGTTGAGTGGAAGGGGTATATAGAGCATGTTCCTAGAAGAGTGATTTCTTATTTAAAGGCCCAGCGTATGGTTGAGAAGGGGTGTGAAGCTTATCTTGCGTTTGTGAGAGATGTTAGTAGTGAGACCCCATCTGTTGATTCTATTCCCGTAGTCCGTGATTTTCCGGATATATTTCCTGCAGACCTGCCAGGCATCCCACCTGACAGGGATATTGATTTTGGTATTGACCTGGTGCCAGATACTCATCCTATCTCTATTCCACCCTACCGTATGGCACCAGTAGAGTTGAAAGAATTAAAAGAGCAGCTTCAGGAACTCTTAGATAAGGGGTTCATTCGGCCTAGTGTATCGCCTTGGGGTGCGCCAGTGTTGTTTGTGGAAAAGAAGGATGGTTCGATGCGCATGTGTATTTACTATAGACAGTTGAATAAGATTACAGTGAAGAATCATTATCCGTTGCCTCGTATTGATGACTTATTTGATCAGTTTCAGGGAACTAATGTATTCTCCAAGATTGACTTGAGGTCGGGGTATCATCAGTTAAAGATTCGGGATTCTGATATTCCGAAGACGGCTTTCAGGACCAGATACGGTCATTATGAGTTTCTGGTTATGTCATTTGGGCTGACCAATGCCCCAGCAGCGTTCATGCAATTGATGAACATCGTGTTTCAGCCCTATCTTGATACTTTCGTTATTGTATTCATTGATGACATCCTGGTTTATTCTCGTAGCCAGGAAGAGCATGCTCAACACTTGAGAATCGTGTTGCAGAGATTGAGGGAGGAGAGACTTTATGAAAAATTCTCCAAGTGTGAGTTTTGGCTTGATTCGGTAGCTTTCTTGGGGCACGTGGTGTCTAGTGAGGGGATTCAGGTTGATCCGAAAAAGATTGAGGCGGTGCAGAGTTGGCCTAGACCGTCTACAGCTACAGAGATTCGGAGTTTCCTTTGTCTGGCGGGTTACTACAGTCACTTTGTGGAAGAAGTTTCTTCTATTGCTTCATCTTTGACCAAATTGACATAGAAGGGTGTTCTATTCCGATGGTCCGATGAATGTGAGGAGAGCTTTCAAATGCTCAAGTCGGCATTGACTACAACTCTGGTATTAGTGTTGCCTACTGGTTCAGGTTCTTACACAGGTTATTGTGATGCTTCTAGAGTTTGCTTGGGAGCGGTGTTGATGCAGGATGGTAGGGTAATTGCCTACGCGTCGAGACAGTTGAAGGTGACCGAGAAGAATATCCCAGTGCACGAGAAGAATTACCCAGTGCACGATCTGGAGTTAGCTGCTATTGTTCATGCCTTAAAGATTTGGCGGCACTATTTGTATGGAGTACAATGTGAGATTTACACCGATCATCGTAGCGTGCAGTATCTGCTAAGGCAGAAAGACTTGAATTTTCGGCATAAGAGATGGTTGGAGCTTCTCAAGGATTATGATTTGACTATTTTATATCATCCGGGGAAGGCCAATGTGGTGGTCGATGCCTTGAGTCGCAGAGTCGAGAGTTTGGGGAGTCTACTTGATCTTTCAGCAGCAGAGCGACCTTTAGCGCTTGACATTCAGGCTTTAGTTGGTCAGTTAGTGAGGTTGGATTTGTCAGACCCTCCACGGGTGGTAGCTAGCATGGCTTCCCAGTCTTCTTTATTTGATCAGATTAAGGCACGACAGTATGATGACCAGCACTTATTAGTTCTTCAGGATAGAGTTCATCGGGGTGATGCCGTAGATGTGACTATTGGTGATGATGGAGTTATGAGGATGCAGGGCCGCATTTGCGTGCCCAATGTAGCTGGTATTTGAGAGTTGATATTAGCAGAGGCCCACAGCTCGCGATATTCTATTCATCCGGGTGCCGCGAAGATGTATCAGGATCGGAAATAGCAGTATTGGTCGAGTGTTCATCCGATGTTTCATGTGTCGATGCTCAGAAAATATGTTGGTGATCCGTCTCATGTGTTAGACTTCAGCACGTTCAGCTCGAGCGTGATATGTCATACGAGGTTGAGCCAGTAGCTATTTCAGCTCGTGAGGTCAGAAAGTTGAGGTCTAAGGATGCGTCAGTGAAGGTGTAGTGTAGAGGTCAGCCAGTGGAGGAAGCTACTTGGGAGACCGAGCGAGAGATGCATATCAATTATCCTCACTTGTTTGAGACTCCAGGTATGTTTCTAGACCCGTTCGAGAACGAACGTTTGTTTAAGAGGGGGAGAATGTAACGACCCGGCCCGTCGTTACGTAACACCTACATTATAATTGTTGTTATTGACCTGTTATAGATTGGTTATACACAATTTAATGTATTAGAGTTGATAGGCTTGAAATCGAATGGTTGTAGTGAGAATTCAGAATATTAGCCTCTAAAAATAGCCTTGAAATGGGAAAGTCAACTGAGAGTTGACTTACTAGTAAACGACATCGGAATGAGGATTTTATGTCTCGGATAGTTTCATTAGGTGATTTGGGACTTAGGAGTGTGTTCAGAATAATTTTGTGATGACCGGTGTAGAATTAGGCTTGAATTGGCGAAAGTTAGTTTTCGGCGATTTCTGGACGGCAGTGGAAAATAGTCTATCGGGGTCGGAATGGAATTCCGACATTTAGAACAGGTTCGTAACGCCATCTTGGGCTTGCCCGCAAAATTTCAGGTCAATCGGAGTTGTTGTGATAGTTTCGGCGTCATTGGTGGATTTTAGAATTTTCGAAGTTCTTAGGCTTGAATTCGATGCGAATTTGGTATTTTGATGTTTTAAGGGTGCAACTAAGTTTGAATGATCATTTATGACGTGTTGGTAAAATTGGTTGAGGTCCCGAGGGGCTCGGGATGGATTTTGGATGAATAACGGGAAGTTCTGAATTGGGAACTTGTAGCAAACAGCTGATGATGCTTTGCTTCTGTGATTTTCGCACCTGCAGATGTTTGATCGCAGGTGCGGGGCCACAGGAGCGGCACCATGCGCGCAGGTGCGAAGTTGGGTGAGATGAGGGAATTCCGCAGGTGCGAGGTATTTTCCGCACCTGCGCAGCCGCAGATGCGGAAGGACAAGCACAGGTGCGGAGGCCGGGTTTTGGGGATTCTCCGTAGGTGCGAACCTGGGACCGCAAGGTGCGCTAAAGTGGCCGCAGGTGCGGAACCACTGTTCAGAAATATAAAATAAACCCCCTGCGACTTAAACCTTATTTTTACACCATGGTTGTACGGGAAGGAGCTCTTGGGGGCGATTTTGAAGAGGGAAATTCTTGTTCTTCATAGAGGTAAGTGTTCTAGTCATTAAAACTCGATTATGGGTGATTATAGAGCATAAAACCAGTGTAAATTCATGTAAAAATAGTAGAAAAATTGGGTTTTAGGGCTTGAGATTATGAGACCTTCAAGGGTCGATTTGAGGGGTCAAACGAACTACGATTTTGGTGTTCTGTATATATACGGACTCGTGAGAGGACGAAGAACACTTTTGTATAAGAATTTCTGAGTTTTGGGACGCGGGCCCGGGGGTCGGGTTTTGACCGAATTCGGATTTTTGAGCTAAATTCGATATTTTTCAATTGGAATTTATTCCTTAAGCATATATTGATGATAAAAATCTGAACTTGGTAGATTTGGAGCCTTCCGAGGTTTATTCGAGAGGCAAGCGCATTGCGGAATAGTTTTCGGGCTAGTTTTGAGGTAAGTAATGTCTTTAAATCTTGTCCTGAGGGTATGAAACCCTGGACTATGCACCCTTTCACGGGTTTGAAATGAAAAGGTGGAAACTTTGGAAACATCTATCCTATTTAGGCGACTAATGAGTTGCAAAACCGATTTTTAATCCTTGGCTCAACTAATATTTATATATTATGATATGTTTTGGGCTGTAAGCTGATGAGTGGTGATTTTACCACTCATTTTAGCCTTTTCTCATTAGATTTTGTATTGTTAAATGATAACTTGAGGTCGTTTTTAGTGTATAATTGCTCTATTTGCAGGAAAATGATGCCATGAAGTGGTTAAGGTCAAATTGGAGTGAAATTGAGCAAAAAGAGAGTAAAGAAGAGAAAAGAGGGGAGCAATGGCCGAATGCGATCGCATATGCAACATGCGAATCGCATTTCGAGCCCAGAAGATCGCATACCGCAACAGAAAGATGAGTCGAGTTTAATGAGTGAAATGCGGTCGAATATGCGATCGCATATCGCAAATGCGGTTCGCATTTGAGCCGCATCACCATCTGATGCCTGAAGCTACATTGTAAATGCGACGCACGAATGCGATCGCATATCACTAATGCGGACCGCATATCTCAAATGCGACGACCCTCTGGGACCTAGGGTTTTGATGTGCGACGGAAAGAGTGAAGATGCGAATCGCATCCCTGATATGCGACAGGGATGCGATCGCATATCAGCCCGACGGGGGTGTTTTTGTCCACTTTTCACTCTAATTTTTGGCCCTCTATAAAAAGCATACCTTGGCAACATATTAGGATCCATTAGAGATCATTTTTTGGACATAGTTTGAGCTTTGTAAATATATTTTGAGTAGAGAACAACAAGTTTTAAAGTTAGGGATTTGCACACAC